>PVLD010005271.1:0-114321 GCA_004027595.1 Dinomys branickii | reverse complement strand
CAAGGGGTGGGGAACGGTAATGCTGGAGCCACATGGTCTGGACCCGCCCCCACCCATAGCACGACGACAGGGTGGAGCCAGGCGGTCCGCTGTGAGCATATGTGCTTTCCCACCTCCAACCATGGCAGTTTGTATACACCCCTGTATGTTATAGTATAGTCTGAGGCAGCTATATCTCTTCCCAAGGTGAGAGTCCAAGATTATAGATAAACCCAGGAGTACAGTTATTACCACAGGGAAGATAACTGATTGAGTGGTAGAGCAACGGAGATGAGGAGAAAAAACGAACTGATCAAAAGGGCCATCATCTGTGTAACTGAGTAACAAAGGTGAAGGTAACATTATATAGGACAGCATCCAGACCTAATTCCCTTCTATGTTCTCTATAATTCTGTATTTCCTCAGTCGCTTTTGTACTAGCAGAAATGAAGATAACTTTATATTATACAGCATCCAGTGCAAATTCCCTACTATCTTATTAATAATTTGGTATTTCCTTTAATGTTTTTGTGTTAACTAATGTGAAGATAACTATGTAATACAACATCCAGTGCTAATTCCTTACCATATTCTGTATAACTTCGTATTTTCTGTATTGTTTATGGCTTTTCTGGTTCATATGTCTCCATTCTTTTGTCTTTAAAATAAAATTAAAAAAAAAAAAAAAAAGATAATATAGGGCACAAGTTGCCAGCTGGTGGAACTGTTGGCCCATGGACTTACCTGGCTTACAGATATTTTCTTTGGTCTTTAGAGTGGTGGCATATGCCATATTTGCAAAAGCCTACATTCAGAATCAACATTCATAAATTACAAAATTTCATACAAATTTAAGGAAGACACTAGGAGATACTGCAGGGTTCCTGGTGATGCCCACATTAGCACAGTCGAGCTTGTTAGTTCACCATGGTTCTATCACAGTTGCTTTCCTTGGCACTCAAATGCCTGCCCTTCTTTGCCCCTCTAGGCATTTAGCATATGACACTTAATCTTAACTATTTATAATATCCCAATAAATTAAGTGGCATTTTAACTCATAATTGCATAACCAAAATATGTAATTTCTTCAGAGACAAGTTTCCTAGAAAGACTCAATAGAACTGTTACTGCATTGTACTTATTCCTTACCAATAGAAGGAAATCTCTCTTTGAGACGCCCTTTTTTCTTTTTGGCACTTTTTCTCATTGAAAACATTAAGTTCTTTTTATTTTGAGACAGTGTCTTGCTAAGTCACTGAATTGCCCTGGCTGTGCTTGAACTTGTGATATTCCTGCCACAGCCTCCCAACGTGGTAGGGTTATAGATGTGTGCCACCGTGCCTAGGTGACATACATTTTTTTTCTGTTTTGTTTTGTTTTAGCACTGAAGAGTGACTCCAGGGCGTTTTTCATGTTAGATATGCTCTCTCATACTGAGGTACACTCATAGTCAATGGGACACATTTTTAAATTACAGATTCTTGTGGCTCCAGAAAGTATCCCAAAATGTTTATTTTTAAAAAATGCACAGGTAATTCATATATAGCTTATGCTTACAAACTATTGTACCATTCTGCTTCAAAAGGTACACACACAATTACACATAATAACAAAAAGTTGAAATAATGTGACCAGCAAATTATGTTCTGGAACACCTGTATTCTGAATGCTTCACATTTAAGTGGAACAAAAAATCTGAACTTTATGCACATAATAACTCCATAGTTAAGTCTTCACTATTCATCCTCTAACCAAGAAAACTAAAACAAATGTTTTTAAAAATTGCCATATACCTAACTTCTTTGTATTCCTGTGCTCTGTAAAGGAAATGGAATAGATCCAAGTTCTCCTTTCAACCATAAAATGATACAGTTCTCAATTTTTGTATCCAATATTGATCAATTCCACCTAAAAGAAAACTTTCAACTCAAACATTATAGGAGTAGTGCTATGATATCCAAGTTTGTTTTTATTACTCATAGATTTGTAACTGCTAATAAATGAATGACATTAACAGGTCAAAAATGTGAGAAAGTTTTGATTATGAGGTAATTTAACAGGAAAATAAAGTTGTGCTACTTAATATACAAAAAAAGAAGACGTATAAATTTTTTTCCAAAAGTAAAAAGTAAACAGGGGTTGGATTTATGGCTCAGTGTGAAGTTCCTGAATTCAATCCCCAATACCACAAAAAGAGAAAAAGAAAAAAACCACACACTCCGGTGATGTAGTCAGAGGCAGAGCTTGGTCAGCAGGAGGTCCTGGGAGCCTGCCCCAGTGCGTGAGGGAGGGGTACACTTTAATCACACACAGACTCGCATGCGCAGGAAGACCGAAACAACTGTTTGGCACGCTGTCAATGCTTTCTCCTAGGTCTCATGATGTGAATGCAGGCTACAGAGAAGGGAGGCCTCATAATAAAAACAGAAACAAGACTTACTTTTCAGTCTTCACACTTCCAACTTCGTATAATGGACAAGTTTTTTTATTTACCCTAAAAAAATAAGCTATTTAAGGATAATAAAACAAACCTTTACCTGCTCTAATTACTTGAGTTTACGTACTCCATGCCCTTTACAGGACAACAAAATTGTTTACTTAATGAAAGAACTGTGTGATCATCTAAACTATATTCATATGGATAGTCCATGTAAGTCTTAAACTATTTGCATATTGATAGTCCAAGTAAGTCTTAAGTGCAAAAAAAAAAAAAAAAGGATATAAACAGTCATCTAAGGGAGACAGTTAATGGTGATTTTAATGTTTTTAATCTCAAAGAACTGTAACATATAAATTCTACTTCTCCAAATAAAAGCAATGTCAACCAACAATATTGTGAATGAAGTTTAAAAGCATATGCTAAGCTAAAATCCAGAAACTTTGTAGTTCTCTTATCAAGAACTTTTATACAACACATACAATGCATCCAAGTCTACTGAAAGAGTTGATTCAAAAGAGAAGAAAAGAAACTTTGTTTGCAGTCCCAGCAGTTTGGGGCTTTGTAAATAAGAGCTGTCAACCCAACCAAAGGATAAATTTTACATGCACTAATCATGGAATTGAAACTTGGTCATAAACTATTCTGAATGAGCACACCTTTTTCATTACTTACAATCCTGAATTGAAAGTTAGAAATGACCTTCACTGTTAAAATGGTCAGTGTGTAGTATATCAGCTCACAGGCTTTGGAGCCAGACCGCCTCCAGCAAAACACTGGCTCCCCCAGTGACCATGCACATTACTTCGGGCAAGTTACTCTAGCTCCAAGCCAGTCTCCATATCTATAAATGCAAAAGGGTTGCTTTGAGGAATTACATTTTCACTACATTTTATAATTCTCACTATTATTACTCTGTAAACAGTAATTCTGTCAAGTACATCTTCTAATTTATCTAAAGAATTGGCTAAAATAATACAAAGCATAAGAATTAACAAGACTACTCCATATTTAAAAGAAAAAAGTCTGTTTCTCAACTCAATGGATTCTATACCTCAAAAATATCTTCATTCTACTCCTAAAATAGGTCGGTTTCTCTCTCTTTTTTTTAAAATCACCATTTTGGGCATTTTTGTCTCCTTCTGGGCTTTTTTAAATGAAAGCTTTCATAAAAAATAAAACAAATCAAGAAGTATGGTTATAATCATGCTTTATTTACTAAGCTTAATCTCTTTTTTAATTGAACATTTTATTTCCATGTTACAAAAAGTTTATCAATAAAATTTTTACTGGTCATAAAATTCTGCTATAAGAATTTAGAATATTTTAAATCATTCATCTATAAGCTATTAATGTTCCTTTTAATTTAACATCGCTACAAATAATACTGCAAAGCACATCTAAACATTTTGTAATTGTCAAAATGACCCATTATTCACTTTACTGGACAGATTAATAGGAACTCAATGTTGTGAAGAGCAAAGTGACAGAAGAGAAAGAACCCGGGGGAAGGGGCCATGCATCACTGAAAACAAAACTGTTTAAAAGCTAATGGACAATCTCCTAAATTTAGATTCCAAATGAGAATCCTTAAGTCTCTTTCATCTTTTCTATATAAATTGCAGTGATTTTTCTTCTAACTTTAATACTGCTCATTTTAAAAGATGGTTATTTAAGATAATTGGTTGTTAAGTCAGACCAACTTGGTTCTAATGCCTGTTCCACTACCAACTGGCTTGTAACTTATGGCAGCTCATTAAGCTACTCTGACTGTTTTTTTATTCTGTATAACAGGAAAAATAATATCTCCCTCACAGGATTGGTGTAAAAAGAAATGATATCCTATTTATCAAATACTTAAAAGAGTGCTTAGTACTCAATAAATATCTGCAAAGAACCCTCAGTGTTCATTTAGGTGGTTTGAAAGACAGCATAAACATCTGGATGTATGATTTGTAGGTAAACCTTCTGACTTAATCTGTAAGTATGACGGCACACACTGTGTCCACAGCTCTCCTGCTCTGCTTCCCCCTGCCATGAACTAATAAGCAGCACTGTTCCACCACACCCAGCCCACTCTGATGCTCCTTCCTTGGAGCCAGTGAAGCATGGACTGGATATCCTGAAACCGTGAGCTAAATTACACCTCTCCTCCTTTAATTTGCAGGTGCTGCTTATTGTGTTCCCCCAACATGGAAGCTGACTAAGGCAAAGTGAACTGAGGGTTAATTTTATAACATTAATACCATTATTTCCTTTTGAGGGTTTTTTCCCCTTATAAATATCTGGTAACTTTAAAAGTAGCAGAAAAGAAAATTTGCATTTGCACTGACTACCTTTATGCATCTCTTATTCATCAGAGCAATGACAGTCCTTCAGAAGGCTCAGCTAGTTAAAATACTATCTTACAGGTCTACACTAAATTTTGCTATTAATTAATAATCAACTAGGCGGCTTTAGGCTATCAAATTATTATCTGCAAATAGCTAAGGAGTTTTATGATGTTATTTTTGGATTTTAAAAGTTTATATCAACTGCTGAGTGGGTAAAATATCAAATGTGTTTACTGAATTGCATCACATTCGATGCTATGCCAGATAAAATATTTATCTGAATTTAAGATAGAAGGCACTGATTCATTTCAAAACCTTTTAGTACAAACCTGCTTAGTACAATGCTAATTTTGAAGGAAAATAGAAAGTTCGGTTGTAATCAAATAAATTTACAAAAATTATTTCCAATTAATTTTAAACTTTAAATACTGGTGATTATCATAATAAATAAGTAAGCATAAAGGCTGACAGAAAAATAGCACTAATGGCAAATTAAAAACCCATCTGTGGCTCAGCATGGTGGTGTAGGCCTGTAATCCTAGCACTCTAGGAGGCTTAGGGAGGAGGATCACAAGTTTGAGCTCAGATTGGGTAATCTAGTAATTTAGCCAGATTGTCAAAAACAAAAACAAAAAAACTTTGTCTTTAATTTTAAAAGGGCTGGAGATGTAGCTCAGTGCAAAGGCCCTTGATTCAATCTCTAGAATCCTTTTTAAAAAACTGATAGCATAACACTGAATAGAATGAGATTTTGACTTAAAGTTTTTATGAATTTATAGTTTAGATGGATCATTTGAAATACAGTCTCTAATCGCAGATTAAGTGAACCAAGCAGCAATAAACCCACACAGTATTTTCAATTAAGCAAGTGTCACACACATATTATTGAAAAAGTCAGGATCTTTTGTCAGATTGTACTAATTATTAATTAGCCCCAAATGATCAATATATCCACCTCAATCAATAGTTTGCATACTGGGCAAATTCAGAAAGTACTCAGTAAAGCACTTTCCACTCTACTCAATTCTCCAGCCTCTGTGGTTTCTTCCATTACTCCAGGCTCATATTTTACTTGACCATTATAGACCGCAACAATCTCTATATTTTACTGTTCATTTTCTTTATATGTATGTTGAGACCATTACTACTTGAAATATTCAAACTCAAACTGATAAGGCCTCTAGAAATCTGTTATCAATCTCTCACAACTTTTCCAACAGTGATTTCTAGTTTTAAGCCTCTTTCCTTAATAAGCTTCCAATTCTTCCTCATGACTCAAATCATTCCTGAAAGCTGGTAAATTCTGTTGCTCTGATAGTACTTTCTGAAGATCTGAGCATTATATGTAAATTCTCTTACAGAACTTTATTTTCATTTCTGCCCCTCAGTAGACCCACATTGGTTTTTGTAGCCTTCCCTTCATTCTCAGGGTAAAAGTTACTGTCTTTGTGATTAAAACTAACAGTTCTACCTACATCTCATTCCTTCTTACTAAGATAGATCTTCATAAAAAGAAATGATTCTTATTCTTTCTGTCATTTTTAAATGAGCTCATAGAAACTGTTTTATCACCACCTCCAAAAATTTTCTAGCTCTATGAAACTTTCCAGAGCATCCAACTCTCATTTATTTTGTCTCCAAATATAATCTTGCATTTCAATTTCTTTCCTATCCCCTTCTTATCAGTGTAGTAAAGTGGCTATTTTGAAGATAACAACATTCAAGTGATCACAGTGTTCTTTTTCTTTTACATACTTTTCTTGCGTCTTCCTTCACTAGCTCCCTGCAGCATCTGCAACTAGTCTGACTCCACACTCTCCAAATGCACGGTCTCTCACATTATACTTGCCTGACTCTTTTCCCCTTCAGACATTCCCTTCAGTCCCCCTCCTTTTGTCACAAGCCTGCTCCAGGGATTCTTTTAAAACACTTCCTCCGGGCTAATCTTTTGTCTTGCTCCAGAACACAGCATGCTCAGCTCAGACAAACTCACTTCCCAAGTTAATCCTCAGATTAGATCAGACAACACTCTCTTCCTTCGGACTTTTATTGTACTTACTCATTGTTTTACAATCTATAATGGTTTCCTATCTTCCCTGTGTTTTTTAACCTCGCTTTAACTTTTTTGGCAGGAACCATTTTTATTTTCTTCTTTGGTATCATCAAAATACAGCAAACAATTCTGAGCACAGACTGGTTAGTCAAATCTTTTACAGTAGTAAAACTAAAATTAATTTACTTATATTACTTGTAAGTGCAATTTTAGCTATAGCCAAACACTGTGGGCATTTTCCTGCCGATTTTCATATTTTTCTCATATTCAAGGACAGATTTACTTATTTTGTTTCCTTTAAAATGTTAACCATTTTATTCCTAAAGTGATCTATATAGCTACTCCACCTAAAAAGATCTTATGTAAAAAATAAGCACAATCAGGGGCTTACTCCAAACAACTTGAACTACAGAGGTTAAAATCTGAGTGATAAATACATAAACTATGCTTTTGTTCACCATTACTAATCAAGTTTTGCATGTATTTTTGTACCTGGTATTGAATCTAGGGTCATCACACTGAACTCCACCCACAGATTTTTTTGAGATAGGGTGTCATTAAGACCCTAAATTGTCCAATCTCTAAATTACTTAAATTCATTCCTGCCTTAGGCTCCCACATTACTAGGATTATAAAGCATGCCTCACTACATTCTCCTTATTAATTGGATTTCTTAGGTTGCTATTTCTCTCAGTAATAAAGCACAGTGAAATTAAAGGTAAAGAATTCTTGTAAACTGAACAGATATTCTGTGCCCAATCATTTTACATGTTTATGATTTAGAATTAGCTTGCAAACCCTTATTAAATATATATTATTTCCACTTGTAGAACAGAGAAAGAGATTATCTACAATTACTCTATTGGAAGAGCTAAAACTCAGACCCAGGACTACTAAATTCAAAATTAAAACTCTCTGCTACACTGTTTCCTAACTTATGTGCAAATGGGAATAAGTGAATCATGACACTATCTAGATTCATTTCCCACAAAAGCTAGACATTTATGAATGGATGTAAATATACACTACATTTGGTTTGTTAAAGGGTTAACATTTACTTGACTTAAGTACTGATTTTTTAAATTGCAACGAATGACTAATATTATAAGGAATTAACAAAGGACAAAAGAACAAAGTACCAAATAATCTCTGGTTCTGGACCAGTAACACCCCCCCAAACCCACTATGTTCACTACTCACGGGAGCAAGGCCCTCTGCTAACGTCATGTGTGGCTGGATACCAAATGGAAGTCAGCAGAATCAAGCTCCCTGTCCCACAGAAACCTGGCAGATAGTCTATGTAATTTTCTATGTTTATTACAATCAAATTCCACTAACCCTAATGCAGAGACCAGATTCAGGGAGTCTAGAGTGAAATGTAACTAGGCCCCCAACACTTTCTTCAGTTTGTCCTGGGGTAAGCAATATCAAAAAACTACAATTCTGAAGTTCTTTACAAGACTCTAAACAAGCTGGAAAAGCCACTGTCCTTGTCAATATCCCTGTTTTCCATATTCTGTCTGGAATGACAACATTTTGAATAGCTGGCAGCTGTTTAGTAACCAAGAAGCCATTTTGAGGTTGAAAGCCATGGATTACAGAAATGGAGAAGAAAATTAGATGTCTGCATTCACTGCTGTCCCTTTAAGCTGCCAAACCAGTACCTGAGTATGCCTGGACTGTATGATACATTAGAGAAAAATCTCAACCATCCTTAGGTTATTATTGTGCTACAGCTCTTGAATTAACTACCTACTGCCATTTCTAAGTGATGCAAGAAGCCCCACAAAGAACTCTGATGGTGACTTTACAGTGAACACAGTGAGCATCTCACTCGGCACAGAAATGTGTCCTTTCTGTGCCCCACCAGAGCCCAGGACAGCATCTGGCAGAGAACAGGAGTTCATGCGTAAGGAGCCATCAAAAAGGGAACTGTGTAAGAATGTGGTTAGGCCGGACTAGATTCATCATTCCTGTTACTAGAAAAACACCCAAATGGTGTGGCCCATCTACGTGGTTCTTTAGTACCCTTTAGGGGGATGCCCACTGTCAATTTAATCATAGTATCTAAATACAACCTTAATATTCCTTTGAAGTTAGAGAGAACCTATGTACTAACACAAACACTGAGAAAGATTCAGATAAAATTTTATTTTAAAAGGGTTCAGTTTATTTTTGTAAGAATCTTTTTGGTTTATGAATTATACTCTACCTACTTTGGAGATAATGATACATAGTATGTTAACTACTGTTGTTCTCTTATTATTTGGTTGTGAAATTTTAGTTTTTATTAAAAAATAAAAACTCAGTCTAGTCTTCATTCACATATTAAATGTATAACTGACTTAACATTTTCTTTTGTTTAATAACTGTAGGAAACTCTCGTTTTGAGAATTTTGAGTTTTCTTTTTTTTTTTTTTTGAGTACTGGGATTGAGTCCAGGGAGTGCTGAACTATATCCTACATCTTTAGCCTTTTAATTTCTTTTTTTGTTTTAAAGTTGAGTCTTGCTAAATTGCCTAGGCTGGCCTTGAACTTACAATCCTCTTACTCCAGCCTCCCAAGTAGCTGGAAATATAGGTATGCCACCACACCTGACATCATTAAATCCTAATACTGGAGAATGAAACAGTCTAGACTTTTCATGGAGACTCTTAAGAATTATATACTATAAACTATGAACAGAAACAGGGCACACTGGCACATGCCTGTAATCACAGCTACTCCACAGGCTGAGGCAGGAGGGCTATGAGTTTCAAAGCTCCTTGAACATAAATGAATGGTATATATTTACAATGCAGTTCTATATGGCTTAGACTTGATAACTAAATATTCCTGAAATGAAGTTTCCATCATATTTATTGTACTGACTTTGAAAGTATCTGATTTTTTAAAAAACTATTCTAGCTTATAAAAAGTATAGCTAAAAGGAATACATTTTCACCTTTGATAAATTTTCATACAGTTCTTAGAAAACTGAGATATTTTACATATAAATTATTCCCATAAACTCAAGCCATGAACTAGGCATAGAAAAAAGAATCAAAATAAAAACAGACTGTGTAGTTCATCCCACCTGAAAAAGGCATTTTATCAATATTATGTTCAAATAATAATATGAAATTATACATCTGCTCAAGTCAGGAACCTGCAAGAAACTGAGCAGAGAAATAATGTGTAACTCAAAACTGAAATTTCTTTTGCAAAATAGTGATTATTTTCTTTCTTTAAAAAATGAGTTAGTTTTCAGAATGTTTAACTACACTGAGACCTAAAATAATCATCCTTAAATAATTTAAATTTTTAAGAGTATAACTTTCTAAGATAAGCAAAAATGCCAAAGGAAACCAAATCCCTTTAAAGGATTATCTTATTTTAAATAATTTCTCAGACTATCTTCAAAATACAAAACAAATACAACTCTGATTATCTTTACTACAGCCTCGGGTTACACAATTATTCTAACCCAGATTTGTATTATCCAACAAGAATGTTTAATTTTTATTCCATGTACTGTGTTACAACTATGGAAAGCAACATAGTTGCAAAAAAAGATATTGTTCACAAGTTTCCAACCATTACCCTTTCAACAGCACAGTCCCCAATGTTCTATATGCAAATTTACCTATCTAAGTAGGCTAGAAGAAACAAACACAAACACACACATAGCATTTATCAAGAAAGAATAATTATAATTAAAATTTATTTTTGTTCTCATCTATACGCAAAATACACTAAGCCAATAAAACTTGGATTAAAGGACATCTTTTTTAGGTGTATAATGAGAGGGTGCAGGTGGGATGAACTACATATTACAGTTTCTTCTAAGCTTTCCATCTCTTGTTAACAAGTAGCAATCACCATTAATTCAATGACAGTGCTAGCTTCCAAATGTCTGAAATTTCACGGCAACCTTGTTATTTTTTTCCAAGGGGATGCCATCCCGGGTGAGGGAAAAGTTTCTCTTCATCTGTTCATTCACGTTAAAGTAAGTCAGTTTTCTGCTGAAAAATCTGATCATGTCAAATAACTAAAGGTCCCCATATGTAAAGAAAAAAACCATCTGTTTGAAAAGGAAAACCTCTAATCAAATCCTAACACTTGAGTTGGAATGATGATTCTGTTTTCAGCATTTGGTACATTACATTTCCAGACCTGAAACTTTTGTAGTGTACAATAAAGCCCTTTAGATTGAAGGCATAGTGATTTAAATAACAAGGACACTTCTCAGATAACTTTGAAAAGAAAAGCCTTATAACTGTACAACAGATAAAGGAAAGAGGTAATGTAAGTATCATAAATATATGTATTTTCACTTTTAAAAACCTTGAAAAATAACACTATACCTATTTTGACTTAAAAATCTAATGAAATGACTGGGGACACACACACATACACACGAATGATAAGCAGCTGGTATACAAAGTTAAAAACTTTTCTGTAATAAGGAAATGTTCCATACCTGAGTATTTCATACAGTAGCTACAAATGGATAGGATCAATTAAAATGTGCCTAGTGGAAATGAGGAACTGAATTTTAAACTACCCAATTTTAATTCATTAAAATATAAATAGCCACACCTGGCTAGGCATACTACCTTGGCTGGTACTGCCACAGGGAATTGTAGTTAAGTATTTGTACCTCAAATTTTCATTTAAGTAGTAAAAAGTTCTGTAAATGGACATATACATAGATGAGCCTAAACTTTTAAAAATGTTCTTGTGATTTAAAAGAAGGACTGTAAGACAACATGAAAATGTTGCCTTTGTGAAACTAAATTTTCTGTACAGTACTCACCTCTCAGAAAGGCCTAGAATGTCGTTTCCCATATTGGCTCTCTGCTGCAATTTCTTCAGGAACTTCTAAAAATGTAGATGCCTGAATCTCACCCTTAACAGTTCTAGTTTAGTCAGACCAGGTTGATGTCTGAGTACAAAAATTATTAAAAGCTGTTCAGCTGACTCTAAGATAGAGCCAGAGTTGGCTACCACTAAATTACAAAGAAAACTAGAAACTTCAGTAAGCAGTGGTGCAGTATGCAGCTCAAGACATTTCTTGGCTAGCTGGTGAACAAAGTTCCTGAGGCTAAGTATGAGCTACACACTACACACTCAGGAATGACTCGGGTAGCAGTCATTAAGTTTTTGCAATTATTCAACGTTAGTTTTGAAAAGGAGATCATTAGAGCAAAGAAGGGAACTAAACAGTATTGAGCATCAGCTTGCACTCGCTATTTTCTGCATATGCAGTATTTCATCCTCTAACTATCTTGGAGGTAGGTATTATTAAATTATTTACAGAAAAGTAAATTTAAAGGTGTTCTCTACGATTTTGTAACTTTGTCAGACAGTGGAGTCCTTTACACTTTATAATGCAAAAAGGTTCTCTTTAAGGCAGCTTGTTTGAAGAACTTTTCACAACTTGCAAGTGCAAAAATAAAATATAACAAAAAGAAAAAGGAGGTTTCAATGGTGGAACACAGGGTAAGGCAAAAAAGCTTGAACAGGTATGTGAGCCAGGCCCCGTGCCCATACTTTGTACGCAGCTCACAGCAAACTGTGGAAAATATAAGTTTGTGGTTCAAATCTACACCAGCCTTAGAAGTTGCTGGTTTTTCTATGCTCAAAAAGTAGACAATTGGTCTCCTACTGCTTTCTACACTACTGGTGATATGGTAGTCACACATTTGGGAATAGAACTGGACAGCTTAGAACAGAGTAGTTATTCGGAAAATTGAATCCGAGAAGGCTCTTAAAGATGTTTGCATTTTTCCCCCAAACTCTATGATAACTGGAACTCCTCCTCCCAAGACAGCTTAGAGATCAAAGCTTTGACATTACATATTTATAATGAGTGTGGAATTTATACTTTAACTTATAATAAAACTTATGCATTAATTTACTGATTAACAGCTATCTTTTAAAAATCCGGTTCCTCAACTATTTGACTAATCTTAATTTTCAAATTGAGAAAGTTTTTCAGGAAAGGGGGTGAGTGCAGAACAACAAACCCCACCTCGGCCATCAGCGCTGATCTATCTTGAGACAACAGTATTTTCTTTCCAGACCCCTACCTGAAGTGACAGAAATTCAAATAAGCCACACTATACTTGGTTACCACAGAGGCCCACAGGAGAATACTCTTAACTTGCTACTCAAATGAGTGGCACAGATTTTCAGAAGCTACGTTCCAAAATAAGAGTGTGTTCACAAGGAGTAACTTCTCAACGCACTGGCTTGGACTGTGGCTGTGTTTCCTTTTGATTTCATATGGTGTTAGTTGTAATTTGACCATACTATGAAATGTTACAGAATTTATTTTAAAATTACGCACCCGGTCAGAGGAGGAGGAGGAAAAGAAAGAGGTCCTGGTTTATTCCTGATCGTCCTTTTCTCCAGGATCTTTGGGGCTGGGCAAGAAGATGAACTGGAGAGAAGCCACAGTGGCTCCTGATACAACCTCTAACTTTTTGTCAGACACAACAATATTGCTTTTCTTGGGCTGGGGATATAGCTCAGTGGAATAAGCGCCTGCCTAGCAGGCACAGGGTCCTGAGTTCAATCCCCAGTACCGCCAAAAAAAACAATATTGCTTTTCTTAATAATAAAGACTACATACCTGTCATTCCAAGATGAACGTCTAGCATCTACCTAAAACATTAAAGTGGCCAGTTCTCTCACCCTGAGACCCCACATTTAGGAAGCATCGCTCAAGCCAGGAATGGTGCTACACACCTCTAATCCCAGCACTCTAGCAGGCTGAGGCAGGAGGATGGAAAGTTCAGGCCCGGCCTGGGCAACTGAGGTGGGGATAAAACTCAGGGCCAAGGCCTTGGGTTTCATCCCCAGAACCCCCCCCCAAAAAAAAGCTAACTTAAATTTTACAACTTTGCCCCCCACAGACAGTAGTGTTAAAATTTGTCCTTCAAATTGACACTTTTAAAAAGGGGGGTGCGTGTATGAGTGTACGAGGATGAGTGTGAGAGTGTGCACATGTCATTTGTAACAGGAAAAGTTATTTATATTTTTGGACAACCACCCTCAAAAAAAAAGTATACTAAGAAAAATCGGGCTGCGACAAATGTAAATTCAAACAGAAACCTACATAATGATAAAGAAAATCATAATTCTCTAACAGCAAAAGTGACACTAAAACATTAGTCCTTTTCTTAACAATGAACCCTAATTATTTTTCTATTTTTAAATTTCAGCTTTCACCCCACCCTCTCCCCACACATACTCCCACGGAGCCTCTAGAACGTCAAAGTTAGGACACAACGTTCCGAAAAAAATTATTATAAATTTACAACTGGTTGATAAACTAGTGAATGCCCCTCTATGAGCACGCTTATTCAATATGTGGATAAACGCAGTAAAACATTCTGGTGATATTAAAACAAGAAATAATCTGTCCTTAGCACCACTGCAAGCAGAAGACGAGCATGAAACGAGTCTTCACCTGGTCCCTGCCAACCCAGCCACCAAAAAACTGGGCAAACGCCAATGCCCGTTTCATAATACAGCACTTTCATTTTTTCCCCCATCCTTTAGTGAACTACAGATGCACATTTTAAAACCTTGTTCCCTAGTTACCGGCGTCCTTCGACCCTCGGGTGTCCTACATTTTGGTTAGGTCCCGCCTTGAAAACGAACCCACTTGCCCCATTTTCTGAGAAGTACACTCAGCTCCGGGCAGCTGCCTATGAAGTCACCGCGTGTGTTGGTGCAAAGATGCAATTACACAAAATGACACACGGCCGTCGGGGATGAGCCGGACGTGTTAGGCGGTGCGGGTCACAGACGGGAGAGCAAAGCAAGCCGCACCGCCGCAAATCGTCGGCGCAGGACCTGCCTCCAACTCCCTCCTCCCTTGCAGCCGCGACGCCAGGCAGCTAAGCTTCGCCCCCGCTGCCCAGACCTTCGCTAGGCTCCGGCTCTGCACCAAGCCCGCGCGCGGCAGGGCGGCTAGGGGAGGGGGCAGGGCTCGCACTGAGGCCGGGGGCGCCGCAAGGTTCGCTCGCGCGGGCCCGGGCCGGCCCCCTCCCGTCCTGCCCCACTCCGGGCGGCCGGACCCCGCCGCCTCACAGGCTCGGCGCGCCCCGAAGCAGAGGCGATTCCCCGACGCACACCGCCCGCCTCCGCTCCCCCGGAGCTGCGCCCCACCGCCCGCTGCGCCCTGAATGGACTAGGGACGCGGCCGCCGCAAGCTCCTCCGCCGCCGCAGCGCGGCGCGCTCCACCCTCCCGGCCTCGGCTCCGAGGAGCCGTTCGAGCCGCCCGCGCGCGGCCCGGCCCCACCGCACGTGCGCCCGTGTCCTCACCCGCGCGCCGCCGCGAGCCCGCGTCCCGCCGGCCCGTCTCCGCGCAGCTTCAGGGAGCGAGGGGCGCGCGCGGCCCGCAGCCGCATCTCCCGGATCCGCGCCGCTTCACGGACCTCGCGGAGCTCCGCGCGCCTCAGCGCCTGCAGCTGGCGCCGAGCGCGGCTGGGGTGTTGGAGGCGGAGCGGGGAGCCCGGGAGCGCTGCTGCTCGCCGGCAGGACGGTCCCCGAGGCCAGAGACCATAGTGTGTCACCTCCGCGACGCGGCCGCCCGAGCGACTCCAGCCCTCCGCGGGCTCCACCTCAGGCGGCCGCGCCGGCCCCGCCTCCGGGATGTCACTCAAGGCTCCTGAGGCTCGCGTTTCGCTGACCCTGCGCTCCTCTCCACTTCATTGGTTGATAGGCCTTTCGGGCCCGCCCCTCCCGCGGGACGAGGTCGCCGGGGGAGACAGGCGCCTGGTTCCCATGACAACCAGCACCCAGGGCCTGGTTCGCAGCGTGGCTCAGACGCGCTAGACGCGCAGGTGGACGGCGGGCGACGTGCCGGGTTCCTGCAGGGTGGACGCGGATACTGGACCAAGCGGAGGATGCAGCGGACGGCCTCCACGCTTCCACCTCAGAAGCAGAGCTAGGTGGGCCCGGGGAGTGCGGATTGGGACCGCTGCTCTTCCCCGAACAGTCTTTAAGTGATTCCCCCGGGTCTCCAGCCTTGTTTCCAGATTGTCACCTGGCGGTCTAAGCGGTGAGGAGGGGGTTGAGGGAAAGAGCAGGACCGCGCCCTCTTCCTGCAGCGACGCAGCCACCTGGCAATGGCGGAGTCAACCGCGACCCCTGGGAAGCTTTGCCACCCCTGCAAAGTGGCCCCAAGGGTGTACTGGCATTGCACCCTGAAAGGCCCTCAGGGAAACTCCCATACTAATTTTTTTAAATAAATAAAAATAAGTCTTTTGTCCTAAGAAATGAAAGCAATCCTAAAATTTAAGCAAAAGGTTTAACATAATAATATAATCTCCACTTTTCTATGTACTCTACAACTTGACAAAGGTCTATCCTGGTAGCTGTTTCTCTTTTGCAAACTAAAAGGTCTGAGTTTCAATAATTTACAAGGAAGTCTTGTAGAATTCATGAGCAAATAGTATCTTGTGATTGGAGTTGTTGGTTTATTTTCAGAGGTACAAGGTAACCTGTTCCGCCCAGGGAAGGGGACCTCCCAGGTTAATTCAGTCTGAGACCACTAGTGTCATCCCCTAATGGAGTCTATTTACTTCATGAATTGCTCCAAAATGGAGAGATCTGAGGCTTATCTGTCCAACCCACAAAAGCTGCAGTCCTAGGCTCCCTGGCTCCTGAGGCTGCCCTACATGTATGATGAATAAGGGAATTAATAGTAATGATTTACCTTTGACTAGTGCTTGGGTTTTCTTTACCTCTTTTACTAAACGAATAATTGTGATGGATGTCTTGCCTCAGATATGCCTTGCTAGTGTGAACTGAATGTGATTACTTACAGGCGGAACACAAGGCAAAATGCACAGCAAGATTCTAAGATAAAATCCCTGCCCTCAAGGAGCTCACCAGAGATCCCCAGAAAGCCAGCACTCTTGAAACAATTTAAAGACTGTCGCTAAAATATTAGCCCACCAGATAAAAGAGGATGTTCAGCAGCAGATAAGGGAAAGTTATGGAGGAAGAGAATTTAAACTGGGATTTGAATGCCAGATAGTGTGGAACAAATGTAGTGAAGATGAGGAAATGCAGTTGATGGGGGGGGGGGACCCACAAAACTAAGGAGCAGCAGGACTGAGTGGAAAAAGTAAATAGCACTGAGATGGCTTGCCTTCTGGAGTGAAGGGAAGGTGGGCATTTTTGGGTTGTTCTTGATGGGTCTTCTTCTTCTTCTCCTCCTCTTCCTTCTCCTCCTCTTCCTCCTCCCCCCTCCCCCTCCCCCTCCTCCTCCTCTTCCTCCTTATTCTTCTTTCTTCTTCTTCCAGTCTGTGGTGGATAAACTTGATTGTGTCAACTTGATTGGCTTGGGAACCTCATAAGGGATTCTGGATGTGACTAGGTGAGTCCAGGACGTGTGAGTTTGGAGACTCGGTATAGTCTCTGGGCCCTTCCTTTCTGGCATGTTCACCTGCTCTGTTTCCCGGCTGCCATGAACTAAGCATCCTTGCTCCACTAGGGCTTGTCCACTATGATGTTTCCACTTTGGAGTCAGCCAACCATGGACTGAATTCCCTGAAACCATGAGCCAGATTAAACGGCATCACCTATAAGTTGTGAGTGTGGGGTACTGTGTCCCAGTGACAGGAAAACTCACTGATACACAGCCTTTCCCCAAATTTTCATTATTGTGGTTTGTATCTCAGTGCAGTGAGACAGGCAGGCTCAGAAGAACAAAAACCTTCATCCAACACCTGCCTCTGTTGCTGAAAATGTATTTTTTTTTAAAGAAAGGTAATATCCATAATACCTACAATAACTTGTGAGGTCATGTCAGAAAGTATAGAGGGAGTGGTGTTATAAATGTTCACAAAGTAGAGAAACCACAGTGTTGTGAGCATTTTTTTTCCTTTTGCATTAAGGCCATTTCAGGTGCTTACCTTCAAGGCTTTTCCCTCAGTAATCCCTCTGTTTGGGATGAGCTGACAGACTAGTCTTAAAGTGAAACCAGGAACACAAGAGGGACATCTGTAGGTTAATCTACTTTTTGATAATAGAAAATTTTTCATAAAGTTGACTCTTTTAATAGGTCAAAGGAGAGAAAAGCATGTTTCAACTGATGCTGAAAAGATTTTGTAAAATGCAGCATCATTCCTAATAAAAATATTTTAGGAATTTGGAATAGAGAATTTTGAAATGAATGTTCTACTAAATAGATATGTTATACCAACTTGCTTGATCATGAAATACTGTAATTGTTTCCACTGAAGCCAGGAACAAGACAAGGAGGCTTTCCTTCAGACCATGTTAAACTAATAGCCAACACAATCAGATATGAAATAAAGATAGAAAATTAAATAGAATACTATAAAAGAGTTGGGATTTTCATTTGCTTGCAAATGACAGGAAAGCCTGAATCAAATGAAAACCATTTAAAAGCAGTAAAAGATGAGTTGAAGCAACTAGTTATAAAGTTAACATAAAAAACCAAGAGCTACTCCACCTGTAAACCATAAACAATTAGAAAATACAGTACAAACCAGATACGGCGGCATGCATCTTTAATCCCATCTAGCTGGAAGACTGAGGCAGGAAGACTGCAAGTTTTGAAGTCAATCTGGGCAATTTAGTGAGACAGTCTCAAAATAGGATAAAAGAAGGTCTAGGGATGTAGGTCAGTGCTAAAGAGCTTGCCTAGCATGCTCAAAGCTTTGTGTTCAATCTGTAGTACTGCCGAACATTTTTAAAAATTTTGTCGAATAGGAAATTTATAAGAGAACAAATACAGAAAGCAGTGAATATTTGCAAATAAAGCAGTTATGTTAAAGGATGTTTAAAAGAGAAACATGGTATTACTTATAACTATCAATTTATGAATGTTTTAAGAGACTTACAATACCTAATACTGGTGAAAACATGAGGAATGGATTATGTCTCTTGATTATTTGTAGAATTATAGGTGGATCCCTTCCATTTGGAAAAGCATTTCCATTGTGTGTTCTAATTTATGTCTATAAACACGAACATACCTACTTGGGATATAATCATGGGAGTCTGTATGGGGTGATTTATGAGCCCCGTATAAAAATCACTGTGATGCGCTTAGTGCTTCCCAAAGATGATTCTTAGGTCATGAACATCCTGAAGCCCATACACTACTTGATGCTCAATTGAATGTTTTTTCTAGGAAATGCATCCATATGTTTCAAAAAGTTTTATCCAGAACACTAATGTCATGTGCTTTAAATGATAATGTTTAAAATGTCACCTTTTACCTCCAGGGTGGAAATTAATTCTGGGCTAATCCAAATCTGTAAACAGCAGTGTTTTCCCAGCTGGCTTCTTGTGTTAGTCTCAACATGAAATATTTGTATTCTGACTTGGACCAGCTATGTTAGTGTTTTTCTCCTGATCAAACCCAGCAAGGTATTATTTCTTCTTGCTTACAGCACTCTGATGGGAACCTTGCCCAGGTGAGAAGCAGAAGCAAGATAACTAATCCAGCAAAACATGAGCAGGTAATTGGAGCACAAACTCTGACAATGCTTAAGGAAAACTTTGTGAGGCTGTACTAACACTTGCAAGTGAACCAAGAATTAGCTAGGGGAAAAATGTGGGGATGGAAAGCAGATAGGGCTACAGTTACCCTCAAGTCTGGTGAATAAACAGGTTATTTTCTTTCGGTGGCAGTCAGACTCTAAAATTTGAGAATTCCCCTAGGATGTTGAGTTACATGACAGCAATGGCACAGAAAATTCTAAATGTTGTAGAGCGCTCTGGAACCTCAGCACCTGAAAAAGAAGACCCAAGTGTGAATCTTGGCACCCCACCCGGTTTCTTTGACCTGCAGTTTCCTTGTTTATAAAGCGAAAGAAATAAGAATAACTGATGGTGTTCCACGCATGATAAATATTCATCAGGATCAAATGAAATATACATAGGACAAGTATTTGTAAACAATATAGCACTATTTTTAAAAAACCAAAGAACAACAGCAACCAAAAGTTGTATGGCTTTTTGGAATTAGTGTTTCAGACTTGAGGTAGTTTTTGAGATTATCTCGTTCTTATGAGGCACTAGAACTAGCTAGCTTTATGTATCATTAAGTTAGAAAAATTTACACTTAGTACTTCAGTAATTTTCACTATCTTTGCCAACCAACCTCGTTTTGACACTTAGCTCTCGGTTTCCCCTTCACTGGCCCCATACTGCCTGGGGCTAGTTACAGTACTGGGATTAGTGCTCTTACTTGTTAGGCAAAACATCTGTTCCTACTTGATCTGCCAGGGCTTTGGAGACTCTTCCTGAACCAAAACATTTTCCTCACTTCCATTCTTTGGCTGCAAACTTTCACTTACAGTTACTAATGAGTTAAACTGCCAAGGTGATACCTTTAGAGGGACAGAGTTAAAATTCCCTTTACCTTCCAGCTTTCTCTCTTTGACACATCAGTGTGGGGTGGTTTGTCTCATTAAGTAGTTGTCATTTTAAACCCTGAGTGAGATCCTGGAGCAGTAAATTAATTAATGAAGGGGAAAGACTAAAGAGGGGAAGCTAATTTTGAGGGAGGGAGAGGGGGAAAGAGGAGGGCAGGAGAAAGAGGGAAGAGGGAGGGGACCAGGGAAGTACGCCATATGTAGTATGAAGGGGGTGTGGCACTGCAGTCAAACCGCCTCATTCACATTTTTGCTGTGGTTGGTCTGCCTCTGACTCACTCTCCTTGTTCTGGCAAGTCGTAGAGCCACCTATTCAATTTGGTTGAAAGGAGAGTGGCAAATAAGCGTAATAGTTCTGGTTTTTCCGATTTGGCCCTATTGGAACATACACTGAGTAATTGAATATGAATACACTGTCATCTAAACCTAACCCAGAGCCACTTGCCTAATGGCTCCTGGCTGCTAGTCCTGATTTTTCTGTATTCCCTCAAAAGGAGACCAAGGTAGAAGTTTCTAGTTTATGTTCTGTTTTCAAGAGAGTGATTGTACGTTCTGACAGGAGCAAGCTGCCCTGTGGGAAAATTGATCACAGAGGCTTGTTATGTGGGGTTGGAGTGTTTAATAAAACAAGACATCACTTTAAAAAATAATTTTAAAGTGAATTGCCTTGATTTACCCCTATAGTGTCTCATGAGAAACTTAGAGGGAAAATGCTCTTAGTAGAGAGGTTAGTTAACCTTTTGTAGACCAAATCCAGACATACATTATTTATATGAAAAAGGGAGATGCTGCCCCTGATGTGTCCGACGGCAAGGAGTGAGGGAATTTATCTCAGAGAGCTGAAGGTGTTAGGCTGAGCAGTAGTTCAGCAAAAATGAAAGCAGAGAACTGTAAAACATTATATAGACATAACGCAAGTGTTTTACTTGTGAAAAACCTATCATTATATTCATTAGCCAATCTTTTGATGTGGGGCCAAGGTGTTTTGACTATGGAGCTGCTGTCAAAAAATATGTATATCACATAATGTGAAATCTACAACTTTCTGGTTTTGTTTTATGAGACAAGGTCTTACTATGTAGTCTAGTAGCTTAGGCTGGCCTTGAGCTGCATCCAGGCTGGTCTTGAACTCCAATCTTCCTGCTTTAGCCTGCCAAGGGTTAGGATTACAAGCATATGCCATCATGCTCTGCTTGTTTTAGTTTTTGTTAAAGGGAATATAGAATTTGAGGTCAATTATCAAATAATACAACTTTAGAATTCTATGTTTGGGTACTATATTCCAGTTTTCTTGGCTATGGTGGTTTCTGGCAGTGATTTATCTCTCTCTGACATTCAACTGTATTTTATAGATTTAATGCAAATTGTATGTAACATACAGTTTACCACTTTAACCATTTTTAGGTATTGATATCATTTTAAATGAAAAGCTTTTCTCATTTATATTTAATAAAGTATGTAAAATTAAATTACCTCTTTATATTAGCAAGAATAAGTCGTTGAGAATTTGGGAAACTAAAAAAATACCTTTTTCTGTCAGCATCATCATGACAGGAAGCCTGGCTGCTCCATTGGCTGCTATAGCCAGAGCTGCTAGAACAATGCCTGCCATATAACAGGACTCAAATATGACTGCTAAAAGGATGAATGAAGGACTCTTTTGGTGATAACTTTGCTGGAGGAAGCAGAGATGTGCAGGTAGTCTATGCTGTACCCCACTCATATACATGCAGAGACCACAGGTCTCTGTTTGATGTGTATGTGCATGTGGGGAGGGGGCATTAGTTAAGGTAATGATTTCATTAAGTGCAGGTAATTTAATACACTTTTTATTTTGTCTTGAAGAAATCTGCATAGCGTGCTTAGCACAATATCTTTTCTGCAATAAGCATTTAGCAAATGTTAATCTTTGTTGTTAATCTCTTTTTTTCTTGTGGAAAGAAAAGAGAAGGCTAAAAGATTGACACGGAGTCTTTGAGTGTTCAGGGGAAAAGGGACTTTTAAATTTTTCACCAAAGTGGTTTATAAACTATCCCATTATACGACTGTTATGGTTGGTACATTGTGTCAACTTGGGGAATCTGGAGGTTTAACTGAGTGATTCAGCAGGAAGCCAGGGTGCTTACTTTGTATACATCCTGAGCCTGTGGAAAAGGAAGGCATGGAGATTGTGTGACAGCTACACGCCCCCTGGGTGGGGGTAGGCTGTTTACAATGTAAGGGAAGAGAAGAGGCTGCTTGCAACCATTTGTCCCTTTTGCTCTGCTCTGCTGCCATGAACAGTTTGCTCTCTGCCATGTGCCACTCTGCCTCTCAGCCAACCAAGTATGGACTGAAACCTCCACAAACTGTAAGCTAAATAAACCTTTCCTTCCTGCATTTTGGGTGTTGGGTATTTTGTCTCAGCAACGAGAAAAAAGTAACCAAGACAATGACATAAACTCAAAAAAAGAACAAATTCTTCCTCCTTTTTATCAGAGAATATACTGCAATGGCTCATACTCCAAAAAGGATTCTCTCTTCTTCATTGAGGTTTGAAAGATCTCCTTTCTCTTCTACAGTTCTCTTAGTGGAATGCCTTCCCAGTACCATCAACAGCAACTTCAATTGGATGAAAAGTTAAAGTATCTGGGGACAGCTTCAGGAGCCTCGGTAAGCTGTGCCCCCCCATTGTGGGGGTGACACCTCGACCCGCCCAGCCTTGGGAAACTCTTGTGAGCCATGCCCTGCCCCTACCAAGAAACAAAATCCAGCAATATGCTGTATACAAGAAGCACATTTAACTCAAAAGGAAATTCATACACTGAAAGTCAAATGATGGAAAACAATGCTCCATGTGACAGGAACCAAGAAAAAAGCAGGGGCAGCTACTCTGTTTGCAGACAATGTGAACTTCAAACCAAGAATGATCAAAAGACATAAAGAAGGTCACTACACATTTGTGAGAAGAAAACTTCAAGAAGAGGAGATAATAATCATTAATATATATGCATCAAATACAGGAGCACCCAACTATATAAGACAAATTTTAACAGACATGAAAAATCAAATAAGCAATAACATAGACTTGTGAACAAATGGGCTTAGTGGACCTTTACAAAGTGTTCCATCCAACAACATTGGAATATACATTCTTATCAGCTGCACATAAGACGTTCTCCAGAATAGACCATACACTAGCACATAGAACATGCTTAAATAAATGCAAAGATATTGGAATTATCCCATGCACCTTATCTGATCATAGTGTGATGATATTGGAAATTATTCACAAAGGAAATGGCAAAACCTCCCTAAACACATGGAAATTAAATAATACCTTCCTGAACAACCAATGGGTCATAGAAGAAATGAAACAATATTTACCATCAAACAGAAATGCAGGTACAACTTACTGGAACCTGTGGGATGCAATGAAAGCAATCCTAAGAAGGAAATTTACAGTGGTGAATTCTCACATCAGGAAAACAGAAAGAGCACAAATAAACAACCTTATGTTGCGCTCAGCCTTATAGGAAAGGAAGAACAAGTCAAGCCCAAAGCCCAGAGAAGGCAGGAAATGATAAAGATCACAGTAAAAATTAACAAAATGGAAACTAAGAAAATGATACAAACAATTAGTGAAATGAAGAGTTGGTTATTTGAAAGAATAAATGAAATGGATGAACTCCTAGCCAACCTTATTGAAAAAAAGGAAAGAAAAAACTCGAATTCATGCAATAAGGGATGAAAGGGTGAAATCAGTACAGATCCTGTAGAAATTCAGAAGATCATCAATACCTACTTTGAAAACCCTTACTCTCACAGTATGGAAAACACAGAGGAAATGGACAGATTCCCAGATACATATGAGTTACCAAAAGCTGAATCAAGAAGATATAAAAATACTGAATAACCCAATATCAGACAATGAAGTTGAAAATGTAATTAAAAACTTAGGAACAAAGAAAAGCCCAGGTCCTGATGGATTCACACCTGAATTCTACTAGAAATTTAGAGAAGATTTAATGCCAAATATTTTCAAACTCTTTAATGAAATTGAAAGGGAAGGAATTTTCCCTAACTCATTACTGGAGGCAAATGTTATCATGATACCAAAAATCAGAGAAAGACTTCACCAAAAAAGAGAACTAAGGTTAATCTCTCTATTGAACATAAATGCAAAAATCCTCAATAAAATACTAGCAAACAGAATATAGCAAATCATCAAGAAGATTATACACTATGACCAAGTGAGATTCATTCCAGGAATGCAGGGGTGGTTCAATATATGCAAATTAATGAATATAATACACCATATCAACAGAGCTAAAGATAAAAATCACACGATCATCTCAATAGAGACAGAAAATCTTTTAATAAAGTCCAACATGCATTCATGATAAAAAGCCTACAGAAAATCGGAATAGATGGTCTTTATCTCAGTCTAAAGCCATCTGTGACAAACCAACAGCCCACACCATGCGAAGTGGACAAAAATTGAAAGCTTTCACTTTAGAATCAGAACAAGACGAGAATGTCCACTGTCACCCCTCCTATTCAATATAGTTTGGAAACATTAGCCAGATCAATTAGACAAGATAGAAATAAAAGGAATAAGGACTGGAAAGGAAGTAGTGAAATCATCATTATTCACAGATGACATGATACTCTACATAGAAGACCCCAAATACTCCACCAAAAGACTTGTAGATTTAATAATGAAATTCAGTAGCATAGCTGGATGCAAAAAAAATCAGTAGCACTCCTTTAGACAAACAACAAATAAATTGAGAGAGAAATTAGTGAAACCACACCTTTCACAATAGCATCCAAAAAATGGAATACTTAGGAATCAATCTAACAAAGCAAGTAAAAGATCTATACAGTGAAAATAACAGGATTCTAAAAAAAGATGTCAAAGAGGATATCAGAAAGTGGAATGGTATCCCTTGCTCATGGATAGGAAGAACCAACATTGTGACAATGGCCATACTCCTGAAACTGTTATACAGATGCCATGCAATCCTGATTAAAATACCATTAGCATACCTCACAGATCTAGAGAAAACATTCCTAAAATTCATCTGGAATGAGAAGAGACCTAGAATAGCAAAAGCAATCATAGGCAACAAAGGAAAGGGAACTCAAATGCCCATCAGTTGAGGAATGGATAAAAAAAGATGTGGTATTTTTATACAATGGGGTATTACTCAGGTATAAAAAGAGATAAACTTGGGTCTTTTGTGGGAAAGGATCACAATCCCTGACTTGAAATTATACTACAAAGATACTGTGCTAAAATCAGCATGGTACTGGCAAAAAACTGGACCTGGGGAATCAATGGAACCGATTAGAAGATGCAGACACAACTATAAACACTCTCAGCCACCTTATCTTTGACAGTGGAGCCAATCACGTTCATTCGAAGAAAAACAGTCTCTTTAATAACTGGTGCTGGAAAAACTGGCTTTCCACATGCCAAAGACTAAAAGTAGGCCCATGTCTTTCACCATGCACTAAACTAAAGTCAAAATGGATCAAAGACCTAATATTAAAACAGAAACACTAGTTCTACTGGAGAAGAAAGTAGGTAGAAATCTTGAAGACATAGGGGTAGGCAGTTCATGAACAAAATACAAGCTGCCTGGGAAATACTTTGAAGCATCAACAACTGGGATCTCATCATATTGAAAAGTTTTTGCACATCAAAAGAAATCAACAGGGTAAAAAGAAAACCCACAAATTTTAGCCAACTGTCCCTCAGACAAAGAACTCCTATCTAGAACATATAAAGAATTAAAAACAATCAGGCCCCCAAAATTCAAAGACCCTATCCAAAAATCAACATTTGAGATGAATACACACTTCTTTGATGAAATACAAATGGCAAATAAATAGATGAAAAAATGTTCAAATCATTGGTCAGCCCAGAAATGCAAATTAAAACAACACTGAAATTCCCTCTCACACCAGAAAAATTGACTATCATCAAAAGTCAACCAATAACAAATGCTGGAGGGGTTGTGTAGAAAAAGGAACACTTCTCCACTCCTAGTGGGAGTGCAGACTGGTATAACCCCTGTGGAAATCAGTGTGGAGACTGCTCAAAAAAAGTGGGATTAGAGGACCCATTCAACCCACCTATTCCCCTTCTGGGTATTTTTCCAGAAGAACTGAAAACATATCACAGCAATATCTGGGCACCCATGTTTATAGCAGCACAATTTGTCATCGTTAAATCTTGGAAACAACTCAAATGCCCATCAGCTGAGGAGTGGATAAAAAAAGATGTGGTATTTTTATACAATGGGGTATTACTCAGGTATAAAAAGAGATAAACTTAGGTCTTTTGTGGGTAAATGGATACGACTAGAGACTATACTAATAAGTGAAATAAATCAGATCTACATGTGTAAGCATCATATTGTCCCTCTAGTGTAAAAACCTGAAAGAGTAAGTAAATTCTGAAAGGTACAATAGGTACTGTGAAAGTGAAAGAAACTCCTCTAAGGGAAGAAATAACAGACAAGGGAAAGGAGAAAAGAAAGGGAAAAATATACATGTATATAAACAGGATAGCCGGGATAAGTGTACTACAGATTTCCACTGGTTTATTGAAAGGAACAGTCAGTGCTTAAATTTTTTTCTTCTTTTAATTCTTTTGACCAATTTTGCATGCTTATGTCTGGTAATCTGAGCAACTAATTTGAAGAGCAACTAATATGCAACAACCGTTGTTGAATTCCTATCATTTCGCTTAGTGAAATTCTATATAGTTTCTAATGTTTTTTTTATTATTCTTTATTCTCTTTAAAATAAAAAAAAGTATCTATTTGCAAAAATCTGTTCTGTTGGTCACAAGTCACCTTTCTTAAGAGTCCTCCTCAGCTTGGGGTATGGTCTGTATTTCAGTTGCATTAATAGTGCAAATTTAGTCCTATCTAAACCCACACACACCCACACACACCCCTTCTCAATTCTTCAACCAAAAGCAAAAGCAATTCTATACATAAAGTCCAGTAGATACTTGGAGAGATTACTGGCTCTCCCTTTTAGAAACAGCCTGACCCTGATACTCAGAATACGGCAGGGGGTAGTGGGGGTGGAAGGTATATATAGCGCCATCACCCAATGTGCACATCTGATCATGTTTTTCTGAGTAGTATTTGGAAACTTTGAGGGCAATGCCTCAGAGAAGCTATTGGCTCCACATAACAGTATCTGATAAACAGAGGCTTAAGCAGAAGAAAGGGCTATTTTGTCACAAAATAAAGAACTTGTAGGCAACTTATTCTGATGATGCCGTAGCTCAACAGTGTCCAAGCTAAGTTTACTGCAGTTCTCCATGCCTTTTTCTTACTGTAAGAGAACCACTGCTATCCTTTTTATATAGAAAATTTAGTTTTCCTCAAAGCCCTTTCTGGTAGCCTCTTCATCTGCAAATTGTCCAGACTTAGGTCACATGTTCATGTCTGACTGCAAGGAAAAAAGAAGTAAATACTTAGCTTTTCTAGTGTCTACCAAAGACAGCCATGGGAAGCAGGGGTTCGAAAAGATACTGTTTATTTAGGTAACCATTAGTCTCTGTTCTTTAGCATCTCCAGAGTGGGGGGGGGGTACCACGTAAAGAGTTAATGTTCAGTGGATACTGAGGGTAAGGAGAATAGGTTATTTAGACTATAAGTTTTTCTGTGAATGTCTAAAAAAACAAGCAAGATCTTATGTACATTTTACTTTAGAACAATGACTTGGTTTTTAAATAATATTATAATATTTTCCTAAAGTATTAGTTGACTTTATAATTCTTCGCATATTATATGATCGTGTCCATGTTCATGTTTGGAGCATAACCATGGTCATGATATGGAAATGGAAATGTAATTGAAAATGCAAAAATCCTAGAAAATGTATTAAATTTTACATAGAGTAGCATTTGTTTCTAAGCTGCTATAGAAAGCTTCCCATCAAATTTCCAGTCTTCCATGACCCATTGGTTTAGTTCTCAGTTTCTGATGGATGGTCCCCAGTGGTAGGTCGCTGCTTATCTCCCTCCCAGGATATTGTTTGGAAAGGTATGGTTCTTTCAGATGACACAGATGATTATTTTAGTTTCATTTGGATTATAGATTAAGCTAAGGAAAATGAAATCACTCTAAGGCACCAGAGGATGTTTTGGAAAGGGCCTACAAATGTTATTTGACATAACCATGAATAGAGTTAAAGTTTGTACAGTTTTAGTAAAAGCGAAGTTTTAAATTTATGTTTGCATCATGTGTGCAAGAAGTTTGGTTGAATTTGTCTCTTTCCCATTACTCTTGTCGTCATTCTCTGAAGAGCATTTATTTATACTAGCAATAGGGCATCCAATCCCTGAAAATAATACTGACTTTATACTCTAACAAAGTAAACAAAAATGTACTAGCTACTTTGCCTTGGACTTTTAAATTACTTCTTGAAAGGGAATATATTTAACTTTAGAAGAGCTAGAGAATAAACTTTTGGTTTACCTTTTCAATTCTTTCCTATATAGACTTTATATTTATCATTACTTTCTTTTTTTTTTTTTTTTGTGGTACTGGGGATCGAACTCAGGACCCTGCGCTTGCTAGGCAAGCGCTTATTCCACTGAGCTATATCCCCAGCCCCTATCATTACTTTCATATTTAAAAATGATAATGAAATATGTTTTGTATCTTTGAAATCAAAGAAAAACAGCACATGGATTTACTATAAAGTGCTGGAAAATTCACTTGGCACCCAATAAGTAATATTAACAACAAATAAATTTAAAGCTAGAGGTATAGCTCAGGGGTAGAGGGCTTTAAAACACACATGAGGACCTGGGTTTGACCTGCAGCACTTTAGAAAAAATCATAAATAAAAGAATTTCTATTTGGACATTAGTTTTCCAAATAACTTGATTCACATACCACTTCAGAGTTTAAAGATATACATAAATAATTTATGATATTTTAGTCATTTCCAGAAACTTAGTAATGTAAGTTAATAACACACAAGAGTGTGCAGCTTAGTTGATATGTCTAATTAGTAATGTTTCCAAAAACTGGCAAAGTATTCAAAGATGTTTGGAAAGAGGCTTATAAACTTAGCGTTCTTACACCTCATCTTTACCATAAAGCACATGCTCATGGGTGAATGTACATGTACATTCATACACACACACACACACACACACACACACACTGGTAAGCAGTGATTACTAGGTATGTAAAATTAACAAGAATGAACCTAACAAACTTAAGAATGAATACCTGCTGAGAAAATTCAGTGCGATGAAATATTGTTGATTCAATTTTGACAAATTTTTACCATTTATTACTCTTATTTTCATGCTTGTGAGAATACATGACTTTCATAGACGAATCCTGATTTAATTTTCTTAACTACAAAATGAATACAATTAACACATAACTATTTTAATCATTTATATAATTAAAACATGACTGTTTAATCAATCTCTGAAAAGTTGGAGGGAACATTTGCCACTTCAATTTGTTTAAGGTAGTTTTCAAAAGACATTGAATTTCTTCTAATTATTTTAAAGAAAATAAAATTTTGTATCTTTTACAGAAAAGATACAAATCTTTTCTCTCCCTGTTTTGTGACTAGAGCTGATCTTTCTATAGTTTTGAACTTCAGACAAGAGTGTCCTCATATGTCTCAAGCAACTGAAACAGGGATCTGGAAAAAATGTGCTCTGCCTGCAGTCAGTGCTGATGCACTCCTGTCTCACACTCAGCCGGGAGGACCCAGGAACCAAAGCTGATGCCAATGCTATTGCCAGCCCAGGTCCCCCTAAAAGCCAGGAGGAACTGGGAATCACAAGTCCTGCCCCAGCTAATGCTGATGCCTGCCCAGGTCCTGCTTTGAGTCAGGAGGACCTGGGAACTGCCTCCCTGACCCCCCAAATCCCTGGGTTCTCCACAGCACAGGTTAACAGAGGTCATGACCAACAGCCCAACCTGATCAAAGGAGAGACTGACACCCGGGAGGAGAGTTTTGTTTCAGGACTGAAGTGATACCCTATGTCAGAGACCAAGTGAGAGACAGCCTTGGGAGACAGGCTTAGAGAGGATGACAGCTAAAGAGCAATCTCCTGAGATCCCCTGGGAGGTCCAGGATCAGACCAGGAGGGTCACAGGCCTATATTCTGTTTTGGGAGGCCAAGTTCATTGGGAGTGATCATCAGAGGGGATGGTCAAAGGAATATGGCCTAGTGGTATGTTCAAGCTCTGGTACTGTGGCCAACATCCAGCAGAAGGCAGTGCTCTGAATTGCTGTGCATCAATATAAGGGAGAGGAGTTCTAATTATCTACACTGAAATCAGAGTCCTTTTTGTTTTGGTGAAGGGCTATTCATGAGTGGTCCCTGGGGTTTGGCAATAATCCATTGATATTTAATGCCATTGTTTCTGAATTTATTATGGAAGAAAACATAACATAGTAGTGACCAGCAGTTGGTTCAGTCTCTGTGCCAATACCTAGATTGCCTCGGGTCATAAACAATACTGTGGCTTACTCCCAAAAAACAGGCACTCAGCCAAAGATTTTGAAAACCTCAGCACAAAAAACAAAACCAGAAACATGAAAAGACAAGGCAACAAAATGCCTCGAAAACTCCCAAATCCTCTGTGGTCATTTAACTAATGGTCAACTTGTAACACCCAGCTGAACTGAATCAGTGGAGCTGGGTGTGGAAGGCCCATCTGAGGATTGTTACCAGCAGCATAAAAGGAGAACTGGAGTGGAAGATGGTGTGCTATTGACTCTCCTGGAGAAGCTTGTTGTGCTGGTTTTCCTGATGTGAATTCAGTTGTTCTCATCATCTGAGCAGCTCGGGTTCTTGCTGTTGCTGAGGATGTCTGCGTTCTTTTTGAGGGAGCACTGGTCCTTATGTAGAGTATTGCTTCCTGGCTCCAGAGCAGATCCCTCAGCCTGCTGGCACAGATCCTTCATCCCACTGGTGCAGACTTTCTAGCTTCCGCCACTGAGCTTTGGGCATGAGACATTGTTGTGGGCTCTAGGTATCTAGATGGACTTGTGGAAGACATTTCCATGGGCTGTAGGTCTTCAACTGGACTCATGCAGGACATTGCCATGGGATCCAGGCCCTCAGCTGGATTCTTTGGGTCTCTTGTGCATGGACAGATTGCTCGTATTCTTCTGCATTTGACTTTTTGGGTGAATAATTTAAAATAATTCTATAAATTACGTATTCTGTATTAAATCTATTCCTTGTAAACCCTGACTACAATATCCCCCAAAGCTAGGGGGCATTGAGGGGAAGGAAATCATAACCCACACAACAGGCATGGTAGGTTTGAATGGATATGAGTGGAAGCTGAACAGTTCAATAAGGTGCTTGGAAATTTACAAAAAGATATAAGTAATCAAATAATGACACTAATGAAACAAATGTTTAGTGAATCTAGAGATGACACCACTAAACAGCTAGTGGAATGAAAGAAATGCAAAGCATGAATGCCTAGCATAAAAAAAGAATGGGCATCTATAAGAAAGGTCCAAACAGAAATCCACAAGATCAAAAACACAGTTGAAAGTGTGGGTAGCAGAAGTGACCAATGTGAAGACAGAATGTCAGATCTAAAGGAAAAGGTTGTGGCCAATGATCAGTTCATGAGAGACATCTTAAAATCAACAAGAGAACATAAAAATGGATCCAACAGCTCCTAGATGATTCAAAGAAAACTAGTAGAAGTGTAGCTAGAATAAAAAAATAAAAAAGAGTAACTAGAATGAGTGAAAAATCAGAAGATGGCACAGAAGGCATAAGACTTGTTTACCGAAGTAACAACAGAAAACTTTTCAGACACAGAAAAAGAATTTAACTCAGATAGGTGAAATATGTAGAATCCAGAATAACCATGATCAGAAAAAACACTCCACACCATACAATAATTAAAATGCCAGAAATAACAAGACAAAAACAGAATCATAAAGGCTGCTAGAGAAAAAGAACAAACCACCAATAAAAGAAAACCCAATAGAACTGCAGCAGATTTCTCAGCACAAATCTTAAAGGCAAGGAGAGCATGAACTGCAGTGTTTCAAGTTCTTAAAAAATAACTTCCAACCCAGACTGTTATGTCCTGCAAAATTATCTTTCAAAATTGATGGAGAAATAAGATATAGTACTTCCATAAGAAAACCTGAAGAAATTCATGACCACCGAACCAATACTCCAAGTAATTCTTAAGGATATTCCAGAAGGAGACAATGAAGTTGATAATGCGAAAATGTCTAGTGAAATGAATACATCAAGTAGGGCTAGGAATTGAGTAGAAGGGAAAGAAAAAAAAAACAACAAAAATAATACAATGACAGGAATAAATCATTATCTATCAATTATAACTGTCAATGTAAATGGACTTGACTTGTCATACAGAAGACACAGGTTAGCAGAATGGATCAAGAAAAAAAATCCAGTGGAAAGCTGTGTACAAGAAACACACTTGACAACAAAAGAAATTCATAGGCTAAAAATCGAAGGATGGGAAACAATGTTAAATGCAGTGAGAACTCCAAACAACCAGGAGTGGCTACCCTCTTTGCAGACAAAGCTGATTTCAAGCCAAAGCTGATCAAAAGAGACAAAGAAGAGCATTACATATTGGTTGACAGAACTCTTCAAAGGAAAGAGATTATAATTCTAAACACATATCCACCAAATCAGTGTACCCAAAGTTATAAAACAAACTCTAATGGATATAAGATCAGACAAACACCAATACAACTATAGACTATCTAATAGGTCAACTAAACACAAAAAATCAACAAAATAACATCAGAGTTGAACCAAACTTTGAACAAATGGACTTAATAGATATATACAGTTTTCTACTCCAATGGAATACACATTCTTTTCAACTGCATATAGTACTTTCTCCAAAATAGACCACTTACTAGCTAATAAGGCAGCTTAAGTACATGCAAAAGAATCAAAAATTTGCCATGCATATTATTAGATCACAGTGCAATGAAACTAGAAATAAATAACAAAAGAAACTGCAGAAAATATGCAGATATATGAAAATTAAACAACACACTCTTGAATAAGCAACAGGCCACAGAAAAAATTAAGAAATAAGACACTTCCTAGAATTAAATAATAATGCCAGTACAATATGTTAGAACTTAGGGGACACAATGAAAGCAGTGTTATGAGAGAATGTAGCAGTGAATGCCCACATCAGGAAAACAGAATGAGTTAAAATAAATAACCTAAAGTTGCATCTCAAAGTGTTGGAAACACAAGAACAGTCCAAACCCAGAGCTTCTAACTGGAAGGAAATTATAAAGATCAGAGCAGAAATTAATGAAATAGGAACTAAAAAATACCAGACCAAAGAAAATCAGTGAATCAAATAATGGTTCTTGGAGAGAATAAACAAAATAGACAAACCCTTAGACAATCTTACTAAAAAAGGAAAGAACAGACACTAATGCAATTAAAAATGAAAAGGGTGAAATTACAATGGACCCTTCTGAAAGCCAGAGAATTATTAGCAACTACTTCACAAACATATATGCCAAACAATTGAAGAGCTCAGAAGAAACAGATTTCTACACACTTGTAAGTTGCTGAAATTCAACACAAAAGACTTAAAAATCTCCAACAATCCAATAAGAGGCAATGAAATTGGAGCAGTAATAATAATAATTAAAAGGCTACCAACTAAAAAAAGCACAGGACCTGATGGATTCACAGGACCTGGTGGATTCACAGCCACATTCTATGAGAACTTCAGGGAAGGTCTACCACAAATATTCAAATTTTTAATGAAATAGAGAAGGAGTGCTTCCAAAATCATCATGGAAGCTAACATTATTCTGATCCCAAACTCAGACAAAGATGCAAACTAAAAAGAGAGCTATAGGCCAATTTCTTTAATGTACATAGATGCAAAAATCTTTCATAGGATGCTGGGAAGCAATGCATCAGTTCGAAAATATCATCCAATATGACCAAGTAGGCTTCATCCTTGTGATGCAAGGATTATTCAATATAAGTAAGTCAATAAATGTAATTCATCATATACACAAAAGAAAGGACAAAAATCATATGCAGAAAAAGCCTGTGATGAAATCCAACATTCATTTATAATAAACTCAAACAAAATAGGTATAGAAGTTCTTCATCTCAACATGATAAAATCCATTTATAACCAACCTGTTACCAGTGGGGAAAAACTTAAACCTGTCCCTCTAAAATCAGGAACAAAAAGATGTCCATTATCATCACTCTTGTTCAGCATAGTCCTGAAAACACTAGCCAGAAGTCTGGCAAAAAAGAAAAAATAAAGGGACTATGTATAAGATTGGACAGAATAAAATTGCCATAATTTGCAGGTGAAATGACCCTGTGCTTAGAAGATCCCTCAAAAGACTCCACCAAAAGACTCCTAGGACCAAACTGAAAACCAAATTCATCAATGTAGCAGGATACAAAATAAACACACAGAAACCAATAGTATTTCTGTACACTGATCAGGAACTCACTGAAAAAGAAATTAGGAAAACAATTCCATTCACGATAGATAAAAAATTAAATACTTAGTTACTAACCTAACTAAGGAAATGAAAAACCTCTACAGTGAAAATTACATCACTCTGAAAAAGGATATTGTGGAAGATATCAGAAAGTGGAAAGATATCCCCTGTTCCTGGATGGGCAGAAATAACATGAACAAAATGCTGTATTTCCAAAACTAACAACAGATTTGAGGCAATTCCAATTAAAATACTACCATTTGTCACAGAGCTAAAGAATATAATCCTAAATTTAGGTGGAATCAGATAAGACCCAGAATAGCAAAAGCAATTCTGGGGAACAAAAGAAAGCAGGTGACAAAGCACAGTTCTAGACTTGAAATTTTATTATAAAGCTACAGTGGTTAAAACAGCATGATACTGACACAAAAATAGACATGTGAATCAGTGGAACACAGTACAAGAAATAGAAACAGTCTCAGGCGCATATAGCTATTTGATTTTTAACAAAAAGCCAAAAACATACTGGAAGAAACATAGCCCCTTTAATAAATGACGCTGGGAAAATTAGATGCCCACATGCAAAATATTGAATTTAGACTCATATATTTCACTACATACTAAGTAAAAAATCAAAATGGATCAAAGATCTAACTTTCAAACATAAATACTTAGGCACAACTCTTGAAGACATAGGTGTAGGCAAGAACATTCTGGACAGAAGCCCAATGTCACAAGAAATAGTACAGAAAATCAACAAATAGGACCATAGTAAATTAAAAGTCTTCTGCACAGTAATGGAAACTAACAACAGAATGAAGAGACAACCTACAGAATGAGAAAAATTTTTTTCCAGGCATTCTATGAAGAGAAAACTAACATCAAGAATATTTAAAGAACACAAAAAATTAGACTTTCAGAAATAAAAGACCCAATCAAAAAATGGGAAATCAAAATGAATAGATATTCTCAGAAGAAGTACAAACTGCCAGTAAATACAGGAAAAAATCCTGATCATTGCTGACCATCAGAGAAATGCAGATTTAAACTACCCTGAAATACCATCTTACCCCAGAAAGAATGGTTATCATTAAAAAAAATCTAATAGTAACAAATGCTACTGAGGTTGTGGGAAAAAAGGAACTCGTCTACATTGTTGGTGGGAATGTAAACTAGTATAACCACTATGTAAATCAGTGTGGTGATTCCTCAAAACACTAAAAATAGAAACTCAATTTGATTCAGCTATCCACCTTCTCAGTATCTTCCCAAAAGATTTAAAACCATCACATTACAGGGATACATGCATACCAGAAAGAGGTTAGAGGCAGAGCATATGTCCATCAGTAAGTGACCAGGTTAGGAGAGATGGAGAACTTAGACACAGCAGAGTGCTGCACAGCTGCCTTAGTTACTCTTCTCATTACTGAGATAAAATACTTCACACCCATACGTTAAAAGAGAAAAGGTTTATTTCAGCTTACAGTTAGTAGAGGTTTCAGCCATAGTCAGCTGACTCCAAGGCAGGATGACATGGCAGATGGCCATCACAGAAGAGAAACTGGCCATGGCAGAGCAGGTAAGAGGTAGCCTGCTCTTTCCCTATACAAGCCTATTGGTTGTTCTCCTCTGCACACTGCATGGGCCTTCTATTGTCCACACCCAAAACTATGCTAAGCCAGTTTAGTTACACATCCTTAATGCCTGCATCACACACCCTCCATCCAGCCACCTCAAAAAGCCCCAGCTATGAGCACATGAGACCCTCCCTGTGGAGAGACATCTAGATACAAGCCGTAATTGTGGCCATAGTGAAAGATAAACTTCAGGCATTAGTAGGTACATGGACGAAACTTGGGAGCATAAGTGAAGGAAGTCAGACCACAAGCTGAAATATCACATTGTTTCTCTTGTATGAGAAACATGAAACATACATAGATACACACATAAAAGGCAAAATAGAAGAGAGATAAATAGGAAGAGGGAAAAGTTCAAAGACTTCCCCAAATTACATGTTTCATTGTTTCAAAAATAGTTTAGTATATATTCTCTTTTGTTTCATTTATACTACTAGTTTATCGTAGATCACTGAAAAGAAAATTTGGTGCTATTATCTGTTTCTTTTTTTGTAAGAATCTTTTTGGTCTATGTCTTATACTCTGAGTAACTACTTGGAAGATAATGAGACACAGTGTATTAACTATTGTAATTCTCTTACCAGTTATGAAAATTTGTCTTATTTTTCATAAAAATAAAAAATTCATAAAATGAATAAGATTATTAGTTCAGTCACAAAACATTCAAATAGATGTGCAGTCTACTCTGTAGTTCATCTTCCTGCGATCTAGAAAGTCAGCTAAATCCACAAAGACAAAAGTAATTTCTTTTTTCTCCTGAGATAGAACAGGGTCAAATGATTTAATGCATACCCCCAAAGATAATACTAATTTGTGTTGGAGTTGAGGACCATTCATTCCAAGACCACAGATCATGCAAGAGTGACTTTCCTATGGCTTTTGGATAGGCTCAGATCCCTGGAAGTCTGGGCAGAACCACAGAGAAGCTTTCTCTGTCTCTGATCTCCCAATTCGAAGACAGCTCGGCTTGACTGATAGACCTTCCTGGGAGTGATGTTCCTGGGTCATTTAGAGTGTGCAGGTTATGTGCTGCAGGGTTTTTCCTTTCCTCCAACAAGATCTCATTCTGAGCTCCTCTCAAAAGAAGTACATTTCCAACTGAGTTACTGTTGCAGGTGATAGCCCCATGGGGTCTGACTGCACAACCCCAAATCTCTTAGCCCTGTTAGGATGCTGCTGGACAGAAACTGATTTCAGTGTGATTACTTAGTATCTTAACGTTTGTATTATGGCCTTTCACTATACCAGGAATGTGTTTTTAAATACAAGAAATTTAAATCTTTAGTAAAGCTGCATATTATTTAAAATATAAGGAATTTCTATTCAGAAGTACAGAAAATGATGTAAAATCGAGCCAGATTAAGACCTTTTATAGAAAGGAGCTCTTGAAATCTCTATGAATTTGCTTCCCAATATACTACAAGGTTGGCTTAATTAATAACTTTTTTAAAGTCCAAAGAAACGCAGACAAATGTGTACTTAATGAAAAGGCAAAAGATTTATACGATCTGAAGAGAGACCAGAGAGATTATTGTGTACCTAATTAAAATCATTTTTTTCTTCTCAGCATATCTGAGAAATGAAAAATTTTTAAATTGTGTTAAATAAATATGGTAATCAGCATTTTTAAGTTATGATCTCTCTGAACTTAAATGATAAGTATTTCTAAGATGACCAGACTTCAAATAATATATTAAATTTTATCCCAAAATATTGTGAAATAAAGCAAGGTATAGAAGAGCATATGGGAAGTATAAGAAATATACATTTATATATAAACATTTATGTACATATATGTACTTGCTTATACTTACATAAAGAAACACTGGAGGGCTAATACTATTAAAAATGATACTGCAGGGACTGAGCAGAATGGGGTGAACATGGATGTCAGCAGGTGCAAGACTTCAGACTGTAGACATTTTAATATCTTCATGAGTTTTGAAAAATTTGACATTACCTAGAAAGAAAAGAGCTCATGTAGAGACATTGAACAGGAAAAGACACCCAAGCGGGGGTGTGGGGATGTGAAGAAGGAAATAGAGATGGGAAGATCTTTGCAGATGGCTTTTTGCTTTTTCTGAGGAGGACTTGAGCCATGGTCCTTAATCCAATACAGTGCTGCAGGAGAGGCATGAGCTTGGTGGCTCTTCCTGTTTTCTGTCAATCACCCTATTATATTAGATACACTGTTACTGGTAGGAGATCCTTGTGCCGGGGGCTAGTTTCTAAATTAGATTTGTATTTTCTACATGGATTTTAAAAGACTCATTTATAAATTTAGAAGTTGTTCTTAAGAAGAAAGGCATCACCCTTATTTTACCTGCTTTCATATTTTTTAAAAAAATCTCATGTTCTTGTAATATGAGTTTCTATATAGGTAATGATATAGTTGGTAATCTATCATTATCTTATAAAGCTATTTTTCTTGTTTGCTTATAAGATCAGAATAGCTTCTGTAACAAATCTGGATCTTCAGGATTTTCTGTCTGAAATGCCTCATTATGTTGCAAGTCAGAACTTGATGTGCGAAGTGTCAGTCACAACAGGAGGGTTTCTTTTTGTATGCTGTTTCTTCCATGGACATTTTTTTCTTCTTTCTATTCATTACAAGACTTACTGAGAGGCATCTTTCACAAAGTTCATTTTAATAAGCAGTTTTGAATATGAGAAGTGATGATTGAACTGAATTCAGTAAATTGAATGTTCACAATTCTTTTAACATTTAAAAAATAAGCATATTCTAATTCAGTAGTTCTTCAGTTCTTTTCAGAGGACCGCAGAATACGCCAGAAGCACAGAAGCATGAGAACAGTCTGCTGGCCTTCACTCCTTCACCAGTTTATTTCTCACAGAGGCAGCTACTTTCAGTTCTTCCAGCTCCTTCTTTTAATATTTGCCTTCATCTTTATAAATATAACCCTGAAAGGCAACTTGGTAACGTCATCACAGCTTGCTAAGATTTAACTTCATTCTGTCACTCACCATTTCTGTTCGTTGTAAGCTTTACTTAGCCAAAATACAAAATTGATATTGTTTACCAGATAATTCTTTGGTGTGGAAAGCTGTCCTATACTATCTCTGATCTCTATTCACGAAATCCTTGTAATACTCCTACCCCTGCTGTGACAACTAAAATTATCCCTAGGTATTGTCAATTGCTCTCTGGGTACAAAGGCTCTGAGTTTAATCTTCAGCATTGAAAATAATTCATAATCATAATAATATTTTATATAGGAAGAATCAGTTTAGTGTTTGTGACACTCGTACTTCCTAGCATATAGTGAATAGTTTAAAAATTTTTTCAATACAATATTTTCAATTCTTCCATTCCATGTTTCATCCATAAGACACACAGCCTCGTTTTTCCAATGTAACTATCATGTTTTTTTATGTCAATATTTGCCTTTATAATGATTATAACTGGATAATTACTTAACACTGTGTCACACTGTATATAGAATTACACTAATTTTCTTAGTCCTATTCTTTTCCTCCTGGAGTAAACAATTGTCCCTCTGTTGCTTGTTTTCTTAATTTTTTTGTACCTAAATATACCTAAATTGTTCACCAGAAATGTAAATATTTTCTGAATAAGACTGAACACATTTGGCAAACAAATAATTTCCCTCTTTCAGGGATATCTTGCTAGAGCTTTGTGTCTTGCTCTGATATAGGCTTGTTGCTTTCCAGGCCTGCTGTATGAGGTTCATGCTGGAATTTCTCTGTACAATTATCCTGGGTTTCCTTTTGTCCTAATTGTGTGTTTGACTCCCTATTTTAAGAGCTTAGGCCCTTTCCTTTCAGTTTGCCCCTATAATTTCATGCAACTTCTAATAGACCTACTGATATTGAAAGTTTATTCTAAGTACAGTGTTGGAGATTGTTTTCCCTTCAAATGTGAAAGGCGTTGCTCCATTGTCTTTTGACTTTCAGGTTCACAGTTGAAAAATCTGCAGTTCTAGTTCTTGAGTTTCCTATGTAAATTATTTTTCCTCAGTGGAAGTTTTGGGATCTTTGTCTATGTTGCTCAGCAATTTCACAGTCGAGAAGAAATGATCTTTTCTCTGACTGCTTCTGTGTGTTAATCAAGATTCATCAAATTTCAAAACAAGACAGTAGAAGAGTAACATTGAGTGACCAATGATTTTGAACATTTTTTCATGTATTTATTTGCCATTAGTATTTCTTCATCTCAGAAGTGTGTACTCATCTCAGATGCCCATTTTTGATTGGGTCTTTAAATTTGGGTGATCTGATTTTTTTCAATTCTTTATACGTTCTAAATATAAGTCCTTTGAGGGACTGTGGGCTAAAATTTTTTCCATTCTGTATTTTGTCTTTTTACTCTTTTGGTGATCTCTTTTGATGTACAAAAGCTTTTCAGTATGATGTGATCCCAGTTGTTGACTCCTTGGTGTATTTCCCATGCAGTTTGGTTTTTGTTCATGAACTCTTTGCCTACCACTATGTCTTTAAGATTTCTACCTACTTTCTCTTCCAGCAGATTTAGTGTTTCTGTTTTAATATTTAGATCTTTGATCTATTTTGATTTTAGTTTAGTTCATGGTGAGAGACATGGGTCTAGTTTTCGTCTTGCATGTAGAGAGCCAGCTTTTCCATCACCGTTTATTGAAGGGGCTATCATTCTTCCAGTGAACACGTTTGGCCTCTTTGTCAAAGATGAGGTGGCTGAGTGATTTGTAGTTGTGTTTGTATCTTCTAATTTGTTCCATTGATCATCAGGTCTGGTGTTTTTTTTTCTTTTCCAGCACCATGCTGATTTTAGCACAGTAACGTTTTACTATAATTGCAAGTCAGGGATTGTGATGCTTTCTGCCTTGCCTTGGTTACCCAGAACTGCTTGTGCTACTTTAGAGCTCTTCTGGTGTCACATGAATTTTAGGAATGTTTTATCTAGTTCTGTGAGTTATGTTAATGGTATTTTGATCAGGCTTGCATTAAGTATATACAGTAATTTGGGGAGTAGGGCCATTTTCACTATGTTGCTTCTTCCTATCCATGAACAAGGGATATCTTTCCATTTTCTGATATTCTCTTCAATCTCCTTTTTCAGAGTACTGTAATTTTCAATGTTTGGATCTTTTACTTCCTTTGTTAGATTGATTACTAAGTATTTCATTTTTCTGGATACTATTGTAAAGGGTGTGGTCTCCCTAATTTCTTTCTCAGTGACTTTATTGTTTGTGTACAGCAAGGCTATTGATTTTTGAGTGTTGACTTTATATCCAGCTATGGTACTGAATTTGATAATTAAATCTATAAATCTTTTGATGGAGTTTTTGGGGTCTTCTATGTAGAGTATCATGTCATCAGTGATAATGATAATTTAACCTCTTCCTTTCCTATCTTTATTCCTTTTATTTCTCTCTGTTGTCTAATTGCTCTGGCTAATGTTTCTAGAACTGTATTGAATAGGAGTGGTGATAGTGGATATCCTTGTCTTGTTCCTGATTTTAGAGTGAAAGCTTTCAGTTTTGTCCATTTAGTATGATGTTGGCTGTTTGTCATAGATGGCTTTAATCAGATTGAGATAAAGATCATCTAGTCCAATTTTCTTAAGGTTTTAAGCATGAATGTGTGTTGGACTTTGTCAAAAGCTTTTTTTTGCATCTATTGAGGTGATCATGTGATTTTTGTCTTTGGCTCTGTTGATATGGTATATTACATTTATTGATTTACATATGTTGACACATCCTGCACTCTTGGGATGATTCCATTTGGTTATGGTGTATAATCTTCTTGATGATTTGCTGCATTCTGTTTCCTATTATTTTATTGAGGATTTTTGCATCTATGTTCATTAGGGAGATTGGGCTGTAGTTTTTTTTTTTTTTTTTTTTTTTTTGGTTGGGTCTTTGTCTGGTTTGGGCATCAGGGTAATTCTTGCCTCCAGTAATGAGTTAGAGAAAATTCCTTCCCGTTCAATTTCATTAAAAATTTGAGAAGAATTGACATTAAATCTTCTCTAAATTTCTTGTATAATTCAGCTTTCATCCATCAGGACCTGGCCTTTCCTTTGTTGTCAATTTTTAATTTCATTTTCAATCTTATTAACTGATATTGGTTATTTAGGATTTTTATATATTCTTGATTTAGCTTTAGTAATTCATATATATGTAGGAATCTGTCCATTTCTTTTGTGTTTTCCATTGTATGAGAGTAAATATTTTCAAAACAGGTATTGATAATCTTCTGAATTTCCACAGGATTGGTAGTGATTTCACCCTTTCATTCCTCAATGCATGAATTTGAGTCTTTTCTTTCTTCTTTTTTGATAAAGTTGGCTAAGAGTTTATCAATTTTATTTATTCTTTCAAAGAACCAACTCTTCATTAATTCTTTGTATCATTTTCTTAGTCTCATTGTATTAATTTCTGCTTTGATCTTTATAATTTCTTGTCTTCTTTGGGCCTTGGGCTTGACTTGCTTATCTTTTCCTAAAATGCTGAGGTACAGCACAAGGTTGTTTATTTGTGCTTTCTGTTTTCCTGATGTGAAAATTTACCACTGTAAATTTCCCTCTTAGGATTGATTTCATTGCATCCCACAGGTTCTGGTAAGTTGTATCTTCATCTTTGTTTGATGGTAAATATTATATAATTTATTCTTTAGTTTCATCTGTGACCCATTGATTGTGTGGGGGGTGTTATTTAATGTCCATGTGTTTATCGAGTTTTTGCAGTTTCTTTTGTGATTAATTTCCAATTTCCATTTCAGATAATATGCATGGGATTATTTGAATTCCTTTGCATTTGCTTAAGCATATTCTGTGGTTTAGTAGAAAGTCTATTTTGGAGAGAGTCCCATGTACAGCTGAGAAGGATGTGCATCCTGGGGTTGGGTGGAACACTCTGAAAACATCTACTAAGACATTTGTTCACAAGTTTGGTTCAGTTATAATTTGTTTTGCTGATTTTTTGTCTAGTTGATATATCTCTTTGTGACAATGGGGTATTAAGGCCCCCCCACTACTATTGTATTATTGCTTATTTGAATTTTCATGTCTATTAATAATTGTCTTATATACTTAAGTGCTTCTATATTTGGTGCATACATATTTATGATTATTATCTTTCCTTACAGTTTTCCTCTCATAAGTATGTAGTGACCTTCTTTATGCCTTTTGACCATTCTTGGTTTTAAGTTCACATTGTCTGCAAATAGAATAGCTACCCCTGCTTTTTTCTGGGTTCCTGTTGCGTGGAAGGTTATTTTCCATCCTTTGATTTTCAGTCTATGAATTTCTTTTGGAGTTTAATGTGTTTCTTGTATATCGTATATTGCTGGATCTGGTTTGTTGATCCATTCTGCCAGTCTGTTTCTTTTGATTGATGAAATGAGGACACTTACATTGATGGTTGTAGTTGATATGTATTGACTTATGTTTGCCATCTTACTTTCCTGGTGTTAGTTCCCTACTTTTCCCCTCTGTTTAATTGCTTGCCCTGCCTGGTAGTTTCCTCCTGTTGTTGTCCTTTGAATTATGGTCATTTATGTCTCTGTTTAGAATATCTTTCAGTACTCTTTGTAGAGTTGGTGTGGTGGTCATGAATTTCTTCAGTAGTTGTTTGTAATGGAAGTGTCTTTTTTCTCCATTCATTTTGAAGGATAGTTTTGCAGGGTACATCAATCTGGTTTTGAAGCTGTTTTCTTTCAAGATGAAATACTTCACTCTAAACTCTTTTTGACTTGAAAGTTTGTGTTGAGATGTCTGCTGTGATTCTGATGGGCTTTCCTTTCTAGGTGATCTGTTTCTTTTCTGTAACAGCTTTTAATATTTTGTTTTTGTGCTGAATTCCTGGAATCTTTATTATTATATATCTTGGTATAGTTTTATTTTGGTCATGGCTATTTGGAGTTCTGTATACTTCATTTATTTGTATGTTAAATTCTTTATCCACACTTGGGAAGTTTTCTGCCTTTATTTCTGTTTTTTTTTTTATGGCATTTGTGTTCTCTCCAGCTATCTCACTGACCCTGATTTATCTTACTATTCTTTGCATCATCTTGTAGCTGTTGGATTGATTTTTCATGGTCTCTTGCTATTTAAAAATATCTTTCTTTTCATGATCACTAGGTGCTATTCTGTCTTCAAGATCTGATATTCTATCTTCTCCTTCATTCCATCTGTTACATTTTTTTTTTTTTGTCTTTTTGAGACAGGGTCTCACTATGCAGTTCAGGCTGGCCTTTAGCTCACTTTGTAGCTCAGGCTGGTCTTAAACTCACAATGATCCCCCTGCCTCAGCCTCCCGAGTTCTGGGATTGCAGGTGTGCACCACCATGCCTGCTTATGTATACTTTAGATGGAGGTTTTAATTTCTTGGATTTTTGTTTAGATAATTTCATGGATTCCATTTCTTTCCTACACTCAGCATTCCTTGTTTGCATCATTTTCCTAAGCTCATCTATTCTTTTATCTGTGTCTTCTATAGTATCTTTGATTTTAAGCATCATTTCTTTTTGTACCTGAGAGATTATTTTCTCTATAGTCTTTTCCACTTGTTTTTTTTTCACTTCTGTTGCTATCGTTTCAGAAATTTCTAGTGTTTGACTTCTAATTGCATCTATTTCATTGTGCTTCATCTGTTTCATTCTGTACTATGTGGGCTGAGGTCTGAGGTTCTATTTTGCTTCTGTGTCTTGTCATTTTCTATTTTTCCCTTTTTCTTTCATTTTGTTTTCTATGTTGATGCTTGCTGATTTCTTATGATAGCTTTATCACTAGTATTGAGGCTATTGTAGGAGATATTTGTTCTTGAGGGATGTTCTCTAGATGTAGTGGTTCTTTATAGCTCTCCCAAAAACCAACCTTCCCAATTCGTAAAGGAAGCAAAGTTATTATTTTGCTCAGCACCCAATCCTTTGGTACTGGGTTGTGGTGGTGATTATGACCCCATACAATCACAGCATTATCATACAAGGGACAAAACTGATTATAACATGTGTGACATCCTGACTAAAGTAGTGCAGGTAGTAATAACAATAATTTCAAGTGTAGCTTAACTACTGACATAGTATGGTAACTGTTAACTTGCTACCTCCAACCACAGGAGCAAGCTCTGAATTTTATAACAAAATCAAATATATACCATGCCCTTGTAAGCAGCGATTTTCCCTGCGTTAGAGTAAGTTTACCCTGTTGTGGTGGGTGGGTGGGGGTTAAAGTGAGTGAGGGACAGATGCATTAATGAATGAGGACAAATATAGTAGAGTCAAGGCTGGAGGTCAAAGGACGATCACCCAAGTTTTGGGAAACTAGAGAATACAGAAGGGAAAGAATGAGGTAAAAAATGAAGGCGTAATCAGAAAGGCAATGTTTACACACTTGAAAGTTTAATTCAAGGAATAGCTGAGGAAACAGAAAAAGGATCAATAGAAGAAAATGAAAACATGATAGGTGAGAACAGCGAAACAGTGAAAACTGAACAGTGAAAAAAAAAAAGAAGGAAGAAAGGGGAGAATGAAAAATGAAGAAAAGAGGAAAAGAAAGAAAAAAAATAGACCCAAGGAAGGGAGGAGAGAAAAGAAAAACAAATCCAAAAACAAAAATAACCACAAAATACAAGACAAGATGGTTTTCTACCACACACAAAGGGGTAGCCGATCAAACACGGGAGAATAAAAGCAGTGTAAAATACCCCTGGTGCTTATAGTTCTATAATAGTGTCCACGTCAGACCCCAGAAATGTGTTGTGTACTTGAGCCAAGTTTGCCATGGGAATTTTTCTGGGTATGGACCTGATGTGGGCATGCAGGGCCCGGGACTGGTTTTCTGTCGGTGGAGTTCTCCAGAGCTCAACTACTGGCTCCTCACTGTTGCTTCAGACACTTCCACATTGCTGGTCTCGCTGGTTGCCCGCCTGGGACTGGCTCTCCTGGGTCTTGTGGGTTCTGGTCAGTCTGCCTGCCAAAGGAGTGTCTTACTTTTTTTAAGATATGAGTTCAACTCACATTTATTTGCAGAATCCATGCATTTCCATTCAAAATCTAAACAGATTTAGGGATAGATATTAACAGCAGACTTTAAACTTTATTTGAAAATGCAAAAATCCTATAGCACAGCAATTTTGAAACAGAAATAAAAAGAAGATCTGACACTGCCTGATTTCAAGACTTGTAAGTCTATAGTGTTCAAGGCAATGTGATACTTAGAGATAAGTATCACAAGAAAGGACTTAGGGATAGAAAGAGTGTGAAATATGAATGCCAGAGCTCTTCCATAAGTGGTTAAAAACACCATCAGACAGCTGGTTATAATTGGAACCATGTCTTTGGTAGACATACAAAGTTAAGAGCGATCAATAGCTGAAGTTAATTAGATGTAATCCCCTCCTGGTATCTTCCTCTCCAAGGACCCAAATCATGGGCGACTTAAGTTCCACCATCGACTACCAGTGGTGACTCTTCCACCTTGCTTTGTCAACACTTAGTTTTTTAGACTCAACCCAATGCTACCTACTGTTGGAAGTCTTTTCTGAGATTGTTATATTAACCTGATTCAAGAATCCCTCCTCAATATTTTCATAATGACTTGAAAGTCTTGAGTGACTTGAGTATACTTCAAGATCATACTCTATCAATGTATTTACCACATTTCAGTTATCTGTTTATTTCAGGGTCAGGAAAAATTTTTTGTACAGTTTGCAGGGAGGAAACATTTTAAGTTTGAAGGCCAAGAGGCAAAATCAAGAACATTCTTATATAACAAAGGAAAGACAAACTCCCACAATATTTTTGTCACCAAAATTAAATATACAGCGTAGTGAAAATTGAGTATGATTTTTCAAAAAGTAGAGGCATGCTAATCAGAAGAACGGGGTTCTTTTGGTGGAAAATAACATTTCCCTTAACTAGGATTCCAAGCTGTTCTGTCCTCAAATCAATTTCAAATGTTTATCTGTAAAAGCCATTCTTATCTTAGAAGTCTTGCAAAAATATGCAGCATACTTTGCTGGCCCAGAACTGTTTATCTGAGTGTCTCTACTGTGTTTTAAGATTTGGACTTTTCTTGAGTCTTACTCATCTTTGAATTCCAGGCAAAGTGCTGGAATGACACATGATAGGTGCTTAGGAACTTCATTCCACCCAGTAAAGGCTGGAGTTGCGGTTATCTCATACGTCCATCTTAGTGCACAGTGCCTTGATTGTACTGGTATTTCTGTACAGATTTTCCTGTCTGTTATTCCTGCAATCTAACATATCCTACTTAGCCAGTAGAGAACATGGTCTACTTTTGAAAGGAAAATATAATTCCAAGAATTGGAAAATCTGTGAAGATAGAGAGTAGCTCAGTGGTTACTTGGCTTCAGGGGGAGGGACTGGGAGATGACAGCTGGAAGGTACAGTGTTTTGATTTGGGATGGCAAAAGTGACCTAAGTTTGATTGTGCTTGTGGTTGTACAACTCCCACAATGTGCTTGGGTCTACTGAGTCTTCTATTTTAAGTTTGTAAGTGTGTGGCATGCAGATATTTTGTTTTAATTGTCTTTTCAAACTTTTTAAAAAGGAGAGATATTATTAATAAAGAGAGAAACATGCCAAACAAACAAACAGAAACACTGTTATTGCATTTTGTTGATAGGAGAATGTAAATGAATAGGATTTGCCCAAAGTGACACAGAGGCAGAGCCAAAAAAAAAAAAAAAAGAATCAAGGATTTCTGACTCTTACTTAGAGAGGGCTTTTCCAACAATTGTGGCACACATCCTGAAATATGTCCATTTCAAAAATTATAAATGATCCGAGTACTCAGTAGCGTAAGTGAATGAGCATGGGCTTACAGAGATAAAGACCTTACATGCCTTTTAGAGGGGGAAAAAAAACTTTAAAAATCTTACTAGAATTTAAAATCCCTAAAAAATAATGTTCAGTTCTGTGTTTTCAAGTGTGAAACCCTCTATTTTTGAAACTAATTTTTGCACAGCATATAGTCTAGATGATTTTAAAATGTAGCCTTGAAAGATGTACCAAAATGAAGATGATTTCCACGCTTCATTCAAAATGAGTGAAAATTACTATGATAACTAGTGAATGTAGGAAAGGAGCGGAGTGTTCTCACTGAAGTAAACTCACTTCTTACTTGTTTGTAACCAGTAATTTCCTAGAAGATTCCATCCAGTCTGGGCTTTCCGTAGCTCCGCTGTTACCATCACATCAGATTCCTTTTTATCAGCACCAGTATTTATTGAAACTTTTTGGTTGTAGTTTCTGGGAATAAAAATAGTAGACATAATCTTTGACTTTGGTAAAAGGTAATAGAGTAAACACACGGCTTCGGCTTCCTACACATCGGTCAAGTCAAACATCTCCGTGGGAGTTTGCGCTTTAATAGTTCAGAGCAACACATTTTTATTGATGGAGCTGATGGGGGAGCAAAGTCAGTGGCAAATGGCAGGGCAATCAATACTTGGCAGAAGATGCAGGGACGAGGACAGTCCCCAAGGATGTGAAAGCGCAGACCTTTCAGCGGTGAGATGGTTGAAAAAGGCTTCTGGGAAGAGGCAGCAGTAAATCTACATAGTTGAGAAAGGGTCCAGCCTCAGCCATGGAGAAGCAATAAAATATACCAGGAAGGGACTGGGCAAAACCACAAAGATGCAAAGAATGTGAGAGTGCACTTAGGGTACAATGAATAGACTACTCTACTTTGAGGGCAGAGATAATATCTCAGCAGCACAAGCACCTTCCTGGCAAGCAGAAGGTCCTGAGTTCACTTCCCGGTACAAAACAAAACAAAACAAAACAAAACAAAAAAAACCAACACCAAAAAACAAAAAACAAAACACAAAAACCCCAGCAAAATGAAACAAAACAAAACAAACAAACAAAAAAAACTACTCTACTCTGAGCCAAAGTTTTATGTAGGGAAGTAGTTGGAGATATATTGGGAGTGTTGAGAGCAATGTAGTAAGGAAGGTCAGGTAAAAAAGTTTGAAACTTTAATGCAGGCAGTGAGGGTCTGTCAAAGAAATTTAAACAGGCAGACAAGGATGGGATAGGCAACCAGTGTTTTAGGCAAGCTACATCTTATCTATTCTTAGGCTGAAGCACTGAATACTGTTAGTTACTTTTACTACATAAAAATGAAGATAACTTTATATTATACACCATCCAGTGCAAATTCCCTACTATCTTATCTACAATTTGGTATTTCCTTTAATGTTTTTGTGTTAACTAATGTGAAGATAACTATGTAATACAACATCCAGTGCTAATTCCCTACCATATTCTGTATAACTTTGTATTTTCTGTATTGTTTATGGCTTTTCTGGTTCATATGTCTCCATTCTTTTGTCTTTAAAATAAAATTTAAAAAAAAATAAAAATGCTGTATCTATGTACTTTTTTCATTGCGCTTTAGTTACATTAGGCTTAGTTTTAAAAAAGCTAAATACAGTTTTATTGCTAATGATTCACAAGGACCTTGAAGATCCTCCTTTGTCTCAACTCTATGTCCTTTTTTTCATTATTATATTTTTGATGAACTGAAGTGCTAGCCTTTAGAGAGAACCTGTGTTTGAGATTATCTTTAGAGCCTACTATATAGTGTGAAGAAATAATTTAGTATCTTATATATTAAAGATTCATATCCTATGTACATTTAAAATCATCACAATGTAATACAAATGTTGGGGTTTAAAACTTGCAGTTCACTTTAAAATGGATTTATTCTTTGGCACGAAGTGAGAAATGTGTAATTTGAAAAATATATTCTGCATTTCCCCAAATACAAATGTACTGCTCTGAGGTATTAAAGCACAAATTCCCACACAGATAAGTTTGACTTGACTGATGCATGGTCGGTGTACAGCAGGAGGCCGGCCAGTCTTTGCTCCTTTCCCCACAGTGCTGATTCTAAGGGAATGTGGGAGGCATCTGCCAGCCACATGTGCAAGCAGCTGTACTCTCAACAGAAGTAGTTATGTTAGGAGTCTCCCAGCGGCACATCTGTAGGGTGAGACTTCCTCCAAGAGTGTCTGGGTAAGTTCTCAGGATGCCACATCTCTAAACACAGTTTCCAGTGTGGGAGGCCCTGGAACCTTCCCCCTCATTGCTGAAGAGAATGAAGCAGATCATTCCACAAGCCTAGGCAAATGCTCTATTGTGTTATTCTCTGGAGTCATTTGACCTTGCGCTCTTGAAGAATTCCTTCCCGAGACTGTCTCACCCTACAGGAAATGCACCCTTATTTAGGGCGTTGAGGTCTAACTTCAAGCTAAAGAATATTCATCTGTTTTATCTCTGAAGAGGTGGTGGAAGAGTGCAAGGATGGGTCACCATGGTACCCTGCCTGTGCTGATTTCACAGGCTTTTTTTCTCCGCTGCCCAGTGGGGACTGGGACAGCAATGCTTGCTCAGTATTGCTTCATCCACAGGCAAATTAGTGCTTTGCGGAACTGTTCTGATCCTCTTTCTGTAGTCAACTTGTACTCTTTTTCAGTCTTACATCTTAAGGGGAAAGACTGCAATGGAAAAGTGGCTCTGGGTCTATTGCATTGGGAAGAGAGAGAACTACAGTAGTGTTGACAGCTTTAGTCCTTTCTTCCTCCCTTGTATTTCTTTTCAAAGCACCGTAAGTCTAACAGTTTTCAGTGGCCAGGCGATGCTCAACTCAGTGCTATAAATACCAGAAACACCTTGGGTTTCAAGTATGTTTCAAGTAATCAGCATAGTTACTCTAATCTTAAAACGGTCCTTGCTAACATGGACATAGAAGACCAGCAGAGTAGGGGTGTAGCTCAGTGGCAGAGTGTTGGTCTAATATCTGTTTCTGTCCAGGGTGAACAGGTCCCAAAAACGAGGTACCCGCGGATGAATAAAAAAGTAAGAAGAAAAAGAAATACAAGAGAGACAATGTTCTGGGATCAGGGGGCTTACAATTCTCTTGTCTGCAGCCTCAAATCACCTTTTCTGTTACCTTTTATTGAGATAAAACAAAAGAGGCACCTGGGCTAATGGGTGAATATCAATCATTTTAGCAAGAACAATACAACTCAATTACCCTAGGCCTGAGACTTGACTGGATAGCCATCCTGTCACTATTCCTTTTCTACATAACACAGCAAAACATTTAGACACCAGGGCTTACAAAGCTTTTGTTAGACTTCCTCCAGAACACAGCAACCTAGGCCCCGTTATACCTAAGGCAATACATTGAAAGATTAACTAAAGGATGTCCTTCTCCACAGCAGAGCATGTGCCTACCATGTGCAAGGCCCTGGGCTTGATCTCCAGAACTGTAAATAAATAGATAGAAAAGATATTTTAGCACATAAACCTAGTCATTTAAAACACTTAATTATTTGGGTAGTGTGGTAGATTAACTAATGGTCAACTTGTAACACTCAGCTGAACTGAATCAGCCTGGTTCCGGGTGTGGAAGGTCCACCTGAGGATTGTTGCCAACAGCATAAAAAGAGAACTGGAGGGGAAGATGGTGAACTGTTAATTCTCCTGGAGAAGATTGTCACGCTGGTTTTCCTGATATGAACTCAGTTCTCATCATCCATGGAGCATGGGTCCTCACTATTGCTGAGGATGGCCGTGGTTCTTTTTTGGGGAGCTCTAGTTCTTACCTTGAGTCACTTGCTGGCTCCAGTGGAAATCCCTCAGCCTGTTGCCACAAATCCTTCATCCCGCTGGCACAGACTTTCTAGCTTTCACCACTGACCTTTGGGCCTTCCCAGTGCAGATCCTTGATACGGGCTTGCAAGAGACATTGTTATGGGCTCTAGGCCTCCACCTGGGTTCATGGAGGACATTGCCATGAGCTCTAGGTCTTCAGCTGGACTCGTACAGGACATTGCTGTGGGATCTAGGCCCTCAGATGGATTCTTTGGGTCTCTAGTGTGTGGACAGATTGCCTGTATTCTTCTGCATTTACCTGTTGGGTGAATAATTCTATAAATTATGTGTTCTGTATTAAATCCATTCCCTTATAAACCCTGACTACAACAGGTACAAATAACAACATGGCTACTTTTTTGAGAAAATTATCTTATTTTTAACAGATATATAAAAATATAAGAATTGTCAAACAAGTTCTTTTTAGATATTCTGATTTAATTTCTTTCCTTTAATTTTCACTCTGCTTTTGCTTCTTGATTTTAACACAGTTTTGCACCTCCCCCATATTTTATAAATGAATAAAACACTTCACAAAATGAGTGTGAGAAACTGAAAGTCTTGCAAGGAAACTATAAATCAAGATATTCCTGTGGATAAGGTCCCTTTCTTCAACTGAAAGTTCAGTGCCACATCTTGCATTTTTACAAAGGTTTCCATGACTTTTATTTCCACCTACACATTTGGCCTCATCTCCCGCACTGTTGCTCCTTCCTCACACTGTGTTCACTCTCATCTCCTGTATTTATGAAGTGATATATACCAAAGGTGGTTTTAAAAATATACTTGTGAGGAAGAAAGAAATGAATATAGTACTACAAGCTAGTATTTGGTCCTATAGGAATGCTACAAAGAAGGAACTTCAAGTATTTAGATGAGAAAGAGGCAGACAGGGAGGGAGGGAGAGAGAGAGAAAGAGAGAGAGGGAGGGAGGGGGGGAGGGAGTAGGTTCAGCTGAAGGAATTCTGGGTAGACTTTATGGAGGAAGTGATGCATGAGCTTGACCTGAGGTGGGTATGATTTCAACAGAATTTTTTTTTTAATGCTTTACCTTTTTTAGCTTCACCAATAGAATTCTAAACATAGAAAGTTGCGTGACCTAAGCAAGAGATATTAGAAATGTGTCTCATCTATGGGGAATGATTTGCCAGAGTTTAACTCACAATATTCATGGAGACATTGCAGGACATGAAGCTGATGAATAGATTGATGTCTGAGTTTATAAGCATCAGGGCTGAGGCCACACTAAGAATTTAAATTTTATTCCACGGATATTAACTCCTGAACCTATTGAACGGATAGTTATGCCAAGAATGTAGAAGTTAGAACGCAGAATCAATCAGGATACAGCGGGGGATTTACCAGACTTGCAAACCTTATAGAGAAGAATCATAGTGATCCACAAATGATGCGGTGAGTGCTAGACTAATATGATAAAAATTCAGAATGGGGAAAATTGAGTGATTTGACAAGGATTGAAAGGAAGGAAGAGTCTAGTCAATTTTCTGAGATGACGGTCTGTATTTGTTCTTCTAATACACAGTAGTACCTTGATTGGCGTGGAGCAGTGTTTTATGATGAAAAATATCCTTTGTTATGTGTTCCATCCACTTTGCTTTCAAGTAATTCTGGCCCCAGACACCAATCTCTCCACCTCCTTTTCTCATCTTCTCCCTTTAGCCGGCACAGCTAGTTTTCCATGAAAAACACACACACACACACACACACAAAAACAAAAACCAGAACTCAGTAACACCAAAGCAGCCTTTTATTCATTGTAAGTCAACCAGGAAGGCAACAATGAAGAGCTGATTGTGAATAATAGGGAGGATGTTTTGGTGACTTGCTCTCAGTAAAAAATGAAAGAACTTTTGAAACTGAGTTGAAGTATGCCTAGAGCACAGGAAAGTCTAGACTGTTAGGCAAGACAGAAGGATCTTTAGCAATGCTACACACACTACTAACTAGCACTATTTTAGTCACATTGTGTCAGAGAAACTGACAGAGGCACCTAGAGAACTGCAGGGGTCATACAGCATGTGACACAACTTTAGGTGCTTTGCTCCACTTCTGACGTGGGCTCAATAGCTGCAAAGATCCTGCAATTCTTGTGCAGCTCATTAAGTATTTCTGTTATGTCCTAGCAGAGTACAGGAAAAAAGAGTGCTAACTGTAGAAGGATTTTAAGGATCTTTATTTTGAACTGAGATTAATTTTCTAAGAGTCCCATCCCAAAGTCAGCAAGGGTTATTGCATGGGGCTCCCAATTCTGCAATACTAAGTGTGTAGCTTGCTGCACCAGTTAAGAAAGGGAGTAACACAGTATTACCTTGTAACTACCTCAGCTTGCTGTTGGAGAGATAAGGGTGATGGATGTTACTTTGCCCTGAATGCTAAAACTGACCTAGTTTTAAGCTGACAGCTAGAACAAGCAGGTTTATCAACTACTCCCTAAAATAAATATTTATGAGTATATACCAAACAAGTGTAAATGACTTCATCCAAAATTAGGAACAATAATTCCATTATAAGTTGTAATAAATAGTCAAAGAAGATAAGACTTTTCTTTTGAAAACACTCTTTTGGGGAAAATAGAACTTATTTCCACCTTAGCCTGCCAGGTAAGGTTAAGTTTCATGACACGGAGCAAAAGGTGGGTGTATAACACTCATATTTATTTTAGGAGTATTTCTATTACTTGTTTTAATTTTATAACTTTTATTATATTATAAAATATTTACTTATATGTGAAAGACCACCACTGGGATCTGTGTGGATCTTTCAAAAGTTCTTTCATTTTTTACTGAGAGCAAGTCACTGAAACTTCCTCCCTATTATTCACTGAACTGTTCTGTTCAGTTGACCCTCCTAATGAATTAGTGAGTAGGCAGAGTAAGCAGCACCTACGTGGTAGTAAGAAGCTTTTCAGTATTTAAAATTGGTTTGGTTTCCAAGTGTAGGGTAATCAGGAGAGAAACTAAATACTCTACTACTTTATTTCAAGAGAAATATGAGTATGCTACTTACTACTATTTTATGCAGTCTTAATGTTTACAGTCTTGTGTTTAAAGATTATTTTGTAACATGTCAAAACTTTATGGGTAAGCACTGGTGGACTTTGGAAAATACTTAAAATTTCCACCAATTAAGGTTTGTTAACAACACACCTCAGTCTGACTTTGACCCTGAAACTTCGAATAAATTATTCATTTGTCTTTAAAAGTCTTGCCATTTTCCTTAAAGTGTGTATGCGTGTTTATATACAAGGGCTTGACATTCACCATAGTTTAATTTAACAGAATTTTAAACACAATGCTTTTGGCTGAAATCATGTGACTTATAGTATCCTAAATTGAAAATTGGCTAGTTTTTGTAAGGAAGGTAAATGGGTATGAAGAATGAGACTTAAAATATTTAAACAGTGTAGTTTCAAAAGTGAAACTGTATGTTTATCTTTCTTTCCTTTCTCTTTTCCTCCAAGGTATCATTTGCATTACATTGTAGACAAACTTCCCAAAGTAGAGCAGGGGAGAAAGACAGAGAGACAGAGAGAGACAGACAGACAGAGACAGAGACAGAGACAGAGACAGAGAACAAACAGACAGAGATAGCGGAGAGACACACAGAGACACAAAGAGAGAGAGAGGGAGAGCCATTTGCTAGTATTGTACCTGGGCAGTTTAGTGGAGTCAAGCATTATAAAAAATGAAGAAGGAATCTAAGCTTAGAGTAAATCCTACCGTAGAGATAGTTCCCATCTAGTCATGACAAATCTATCTATCTATCTACCTATCTGTCATCTACATTCTGGCAATAGGGGTTGAACCCAGAACCTCGTGTATGCTAAGCATGTGCTTTACCACGTTGACATACCCCTAATCTCTTAAATGTGTTAAATCCTGTGATTTTTTGTTAATTTATTTAGAAATCTAGAATCTCTCATTTAAAAGCAGTTGTTAGTTGTGTAACAAAGCCATTGGATTTTGTTGAGTTTAAAAATAAACATTTTGGGGGAGGTGCTTCCCTAAAAACAGGGAGAAATAATAAAAGAAGAAGTCCTGAGGTTTGGGGTGCAGACTCGCAGTACCGCGCATGTGCAGCATGTGTGGGACGCACATTCTGTCCTCAGTACTGCTTCTGTGGCGGACTCTTTTCATTGAACTCTAACAGAAAAAAGGACATGCAGGTTTTCTTTGGTGGGCATAGGGCAAAAGCAGATAAATGAGCTGTAACTGCATACGGCAGGTCCTAAGTTCACACCAGCCACAAGCCGGAACAGGCCAATGTGAGTCCCTTTCTGAGGTTGTATTGTAACAGTATTTCCACAAACCTTTCTAGATGAATGGCCTCCGTAGACCCTAAAGTGTCCCTACAAATGATCTGAGACTTTGTAAACTACATATTTCCTGAACATTTCTGTTACAATTGTAAATCATGCATATGCTAATTTCCTCAGGATACCAACTTGTATATTTAATTGCAACCTGTGAAAATCATGTCAAAAACCCATTTTGTAACAAATAGCAATACAAATAAATCTCCACAGAGGAAGCAAGACTTTTTAACAGTGAAAAAGTAATTCAACTTACGTTGCTGTGTAGTAAGTATTTTTTTGTTGTGGGTGTTAGAACATTGATACGGATAGGGCAGAAGAATAAAGAGACCAAAAGCATGTTTATCTGTGAGTAGCTTTGCAACTTACAATGAATGAGCCTTTGATTTATTCTACATAGCTGGGCAAATCTCCTTCTAATCTCTTCTTGTCTCCATTTCCTCAGTAATAAAAAGAGGAAAATAATAGCAACTTGTCTCAGAGGGGTGTGGTGAGAATTAATTAAGGCCCACAGATGGTTTTGCAGGCCAAAGATGAAAGATGCTATATCAACTATAAAGTATAAAGCCTCAAAGAAGGAAGGGAAATTTTATACACACACACACACACACACACACACACACACACACACGTATACATACATACACAAGATAGTTAAATTATTGTACTACTAATTTATATTAGTTTATTGAAAGGAATAGTTAATGTTTAATTGTTTGACCAATCTTACATTCTTATATCTGGTCATCTGAGCAACTATGCTGGAGATAACAATATGTAATATAGCAATTATTGTTAATTTCCTATCATCTTGTTTTGAAATTCTGTATCATTTTTATTGTTTTTGTGCTGTTTTATTTACGTCTTTGTTGTTATTTTGTTTTTGTTTTCTTCTCTTTAAAATAAAAAAGAAAACTAAAAAATAAATAAATACATAATGCCTCATCATGAACATGGAAGTTGATAAAGTGTAGGAACTTGTTTATTGGTGGAAAAACTCTGAAACATCAAACAAAAGTATACTTTCCTGGCTTTATGTGACTTACATGTACGAAATGGCTTGTAAATATGTTTTATTTGGTGTTCTTTATTTAATTTTTCAACCCTTACTAAGTGAAGAAATAATAATCTGAAAATCAAAATTATGGCCAGGTTTGCTGCTGTGTAGCTTAGTGATAAGTACTTACCTAGCACCCAGGAAACTCTGGACTCAATCTGCAGCATTGAAGAAAAAATTAGGGCAAGCTAAAATTTTAAATATACATTTTAGCTTTTGTCTCCTCTCTGTACGTATCGATGAAACAATCCTGTACTTCTTTCAAAGTAATGATGGAATCTACAATCTTCTTGGGACATACGAAAGAATGAAACCTTTCAGGTGCTGCAAACAACCATTTACCATCAGGGTCCAACGACGCAGATTAGAATGAAGGTTATCAGAGTCTGTGTAAGTCAGGGAATTGAATCAAAGGAAGTATGTTTCTCTAAAGTCGCTGAATTTAGAAGGCAACAGAGGGAGTCTGTAAAAACAATTTCTTTTTCAGAAATGTGACTCCTATTGCACCTTCCCATTCCTCCCATCCCATAATATATTGAGTTTCTTGCATGCCAGCTGACTAAAGTGAAAATTAAAAAATGTTCTGATTAATCAGTCTCCTCTAGGTTCTTTAATAAAGAAAGAACATTAGCCGCCTACTCTGGGCTGAAACTAAATAGAACTTTAGTTTCACTAACTGCTGCAGCTAGTGATAATAAATGAGTAACTTTCCCCTCTGAAATGTCATTTATCAGTAGTTCATGAATAATTACAACTAGGGCCAACAAGAGTCTTAAAATGCGATTTACTAATGAAGTGATGACTCTGTTCAGTAAAGTCTTAGATGACATAAGTTAGGAACGAGACTCATATTTCAGACTTTTTTTAGTTTAAAAAAAATGCACTAGTTTTTAGTGACCGTCAACAGCCTTTTTAAAATGTCAGTTCATGGGAACAATTCATTACCGATGTTTATTCTGCACTGGGTTGGACTGTAAAACTAGTCTACAATAACATAACTTGGAAGGTTGTTATTTTAGAATTATTATATCCTATAATGGTTGTGGTCAAGAAAAAGACAGACTGGAAAGCAAGAAGTAATACATCCTGAAAGCTTTTACTATTGTCATTTTAAAAAACAGATTTGGTTTCACTCCAGTTAGAATTTAATTAATGATCCACTTCGTATTTCTTTCGTTAAAAACTCATTTACCCTGTATCCCAAGTTTTGAATGTCAACATTAACTGTCAAGGTTGATAGCCAGGCAATTAACCAGCTTAATTTTGGTTAGGAGATGAATGATTCGCTGCTTTCTTGTATCTGACAACTAAGACACTGCATTTAAAATAGCTCTGTCCCAGGAGGGGAATCTTATGGGGTTCCCTACCCAGCCTGCTCAGAAAAATAAAAGTCAGGGAAGTTATAGCAGAGTTCACAGAGTTCAGAGTTCTGGGCTCGAAAATGTGAGGTCATAACCTGATTTTCTCTACAGCATTATAAAAGTGCTTCTTATTTTCCACATTGTTAAATTTAAAGATGCTGCGACAGGAGGTATTTTCCAAGTTAGCTTTTTTTTTTTTTCACTCTTAGACTTGAAAGTCCTCTCTGAATAAACAAACATATTTTTGCTTGGCTAGGCATGTCATTCTTTGCAATCACAGATCTGTTTCTGTGAAACAAAAATATTTCTCTTTTCTCTAGTGCTGTTTTGTATATTATCTCTTTTAGTTGACAGAAATAAACCATTTTCATCCCCAATGACTGAATCTACAATTGCTTTGCATGTTCCTCTGTCTCAAGACTGGAAATATTTCTGATTTATCTTTGCTAAATATTATATAAGGATAAAAGTAAGCACTTTTATTCTTTTCAGTGTACGTGTGTTCTACTTTACTATATCAGATACTAGGTAAGTAAGGTTTATTATTTATTTCATTATCACCTGAAAGTTTGTAAAATTGAGACTACAACATTTCCTTTCATGCAATTCAACACATTCTAAACAGTGTGTTCAGAATGTGTTCCTTGGAGAGATGTGGCAATGAATAAAAGCAGTCCTTCCCCCGAGAGGGAACTTGTGATTTACTACAGTATCTAAATAACTGAGTCGATAACTTAGGTTTCTTCTAATTTCACTAATCTATGTGTACACAGCATGTCACATTAAATACAAAAATATATTGTTTCCTGTCATTGGCAACAGTGTGGGTAGAACTGGAGGTCCAGGCACAGAAACCTAAGCGCTGCGGGAGCTCACGTGTGAAATATAACATTGGTTTATCTCCATGGCAGCTGGCGGTAGAGTGGTGGTGAGCAGAGGCTGGGGGAGTAGGTGAGAAAGGAGGCAGGTCAAGCAAGGGGAACTGAGCTACAGTTAGAGAGGAGTGGGAGGCTCTGGGGTGCTGTTCACAGGGTAGTGACTGCAGAGAACATCGCTGAAGAGTTGTAAAGGCTAGAAGAAAAGATTTTAAATGGTTTTATCATAAAGAAATGCGGAATATCCCAGGTCAGTACATTTGCATTGATTTGAACAGTACAGAAAATATGCATGTACCGAAACATCACATGACGATCCATAAATATGCATGACTTCTGTGTTTATGTATTACTTAAAATAAATCTAAGTGAAAAGTAAGAACAAGAGCGACAAAAAAAACTTTCACTGTCCTTTCTCATCCCTTTACGCGAATTGTTTCTGGTCCTTCTTTCCCCCTTAAGTGTTTCTGAACCAGCACAGGAAGTCAGTTTGATAAAATGACCAGTTAAAATGAATGTGCTATAAAACACCCTATCTCAGACTACTGAGATCCACATTGTAAACAGAAGATAATTTTAGCCACTGGAATAATCTTTTGGGATCTTGAAATTTAAATGCTTTTTACAGCTGGATGAGCATAGCTCAGTGGTAGAGCATTCACCTAGGCTCTGGTTTCAATCATCAGAGTTGTAAAGCAGACAACAAACATCTTTATTTTATTAATGGCTTCTTGCTATTATAAAGAGTGAAGTGGTTAAGTGGTCCATTCAGATCTAGTGAAATGGTGACAGTCTTGAATTCCCATGACCCTGAGGAATGCAAGGACAGTTTGTGGGTGCAATTCTTCCTTAATTTACTGATAGTTGCAGTATTCTCCCTTACTCAACTTAGCATATTTTCAGTAAGAAACAAAGTTAAACCGCTTTTCTTCCCTTGTGGTAGTTCACTGTGTGTATCTCAGAAACCAAAATGAAAGTAATGAAGGAACACAGGAACCAAACGTGAAAATGCCCGCACTAGAAGGTGTACAAAATATGGAAAACTCCAAGACGAAGTTGCTTGGGAATTGATGTCATGCTAAGGTGTTAATTGAATCTTGACTTGGCATAAGAAATTAGATCATTATGCCAGTGAGAATTTATTTTGCCATATTCAAGACCTTCTGCTTAGGCACACAGGTTACAAAAATGGAACACCTAAGCTCTGTACTCCTAAGGACTTCAGTCTAGTGGAAGAGGCAGGCATAAGCACAGATGAATAGACAGAAACAAGTGCAGCGGGACACCCTAGGATAGCCTGGGAGGGACTGACGGAAGAATGAGCTTTGGGGAGTCTCGAAGACAGAATGAGGGTTTGCCATATACAGAAGAGGGGGAAAGGGCATTTCAGGCAATGAGAACAAAATGTGCGAAGACACAGAGTTTTGCAAAGATATGTGAGAAGTTCATTGTGGGTTGGAGCTTAGGACTGTGGTGGGGAGGGGAAGGAAATGAAATTGGAGTAGTATTTTGGGGCTACATCCTGAAGGGCCCCATATCCAAACAAAATGCTTGACTTTTGGGGTCAGTTAGTGGGAGATGAAGAGGAATCATTTAAAAAGGAAAGGTATAATCATGTTTTTGGTAAGAAAATAATTATGATAGGAGTTTAAGAAGATGGATTGTGGGAGACATTTTTAGGACAGAGACCAGATAGGACAATGTGGCATTAATCTAGGACATAAGTCACAAGAGCTCAAGTTGAATTGGTGGCTAGCAATGAAGACGGGTGGTCAGAGTTTGGATGTATGTCTGAAGTGAAATTGAAAGGATTTGGTTAAAAATAGAGGGACCCCAGAGTGAGTTTATGTCTGAGGAGATTTGAGGATGCTGATTGTTTTCATGGTGGTGGGGACAAGAATGTGTAGGGAGAGAGCGATCATTTCAGTCTTTTCAAAAAGTGCACGAGGTCGAAGGGCCTGTGGGGTAGGCAAGCCCGCAAACATCTGAAAAAGCCCATGTGTAGTGTGAAGACAGACAAGTCAGAATCGGAGATACGGACTTGGGAACCGCAAGGGTACACAGAGCCTCTAGCTTGTGGGTGAAATCATATGTCTAAAAATGTGGAAAGAACAGGCGACCAGTGGTGAAACCCAGCATTTAAGCCTGTGTAACCATTTATTTTATCCCACCTCCTTTTGGAAATATAAAAATCTCAGCCTCCCTTGCATTATGAGCTTAGATAGTTCCCCTGAAGCCTCACTACTACCCTCTCCTCTTTCTTTTAAGAATCTCTAACTTAAGGAGTGATCAGGAGTGAAGGGACAGTTAAAGAGAATTGAGGGGCAACTTGGAGAGTTGAAGTAGAATCGAGATTGGATGACATCACAGAAGACAAGTCGAGTGAGTGTCATAATCTGCAACCCTTGGCCAAATCATAGAAATTGAGTCTAGATGCTCCCCACCCCCAACTGGGTAAAGTGGGTGACTTGGGTGTCTGTCCCACCAAGCATCGCTTGTGTATTTCCCCTGTCTGCCGTTCTCCAACAAACTTGGAAATGTGCATATAGCTTTCACTCCTTCTTGGGAACAGAAAGTCCTTGACATTAGCGGCAGTTACCTTTCTGTTTTAGGCAGATAAAGTGAAGGAACAGGGATGGAGGGAGGAGCGTGGGACACACAGGGACAGAGTGCTCTGCACCAGTGAGCAAATCACATTTAGCAACCTAGCCATTGCTCGTGGCTCAGCCAAAATTAGATCCAATAATTGTGCGCTACTAATGGCTCTATCAGGCTTTTGGATTCCTTGACCCTTTTTCCTTCTCAGCATAGAGTGAGAAAGAGCTCAAACACCATTCAGGTGGAATTTTATCTTCTCTTGCTGCGCAGACTCCAGGCATTCATCAGCAGGCAGGGCAGTGATGATCCATACTCTTCTCGCCTGCTCTTGCCTACCGTTCCTGGATATTCGCCACCAGGTCACCCACCGCACGCTCTCTCCCAAGCCCGAACTCCGTCCTTGGGTTTCTTTGTCCTTCCTCGTCCAGAAAGCCACGACTGTCACCATCCTATTCTCGTCGTCAACAGCTGTCCAGTTGATCTCTGCCCTAAAGGGAGGTATGCCCTTCCCGCAGGGCTGTTCTCTATACAAATATCCACGACAAGATAACCCTCAGGGGAAGATTTCCTGTGTGCACAAAGGTGAGAGCCCCGCGGCAAACCCTCGCCCCACAAGTAGCTTCTCCGAGTTTTTTCTGTCTTTCTCAGCTCCCCTCCCACCTTTCCTGTTTCTTATTTTCCTCCTCCTTGCTCCTTTCTGAGACATAGTTTAACACTTTATGTCTAAGGAATTGATGTCTTTTAATGACAAAATTGAGAGCAAATAAATTTCTCTCTATCTAACTTCAACCTATGAAAATAAAATTCAGGTCCAAATTCTCATGGCATAAGGATTGCACTGGAATGTTTAGGTGAAGGAAAATATGCCTTACCAACTTTATTGAAAATTCAAAATCAGAAATGATCTTTTAAACAAAATTTGACTAGCTAGCTGTGATGTTAACTTTGTGAGGATTATGCATTGAGTAAAGGCCAGTCTAAAACTCATGACCAAATTTTAATCTACTTTTGCCTACTTATGTAATTTATAGTCAAACGTAAAAAAAATTAAGAAACTGAAAATCACTCTCTTCAGCTCATATCATTAAACAGTAGAAAGTACACATTTTAGAAAATAATATTAATGATGGGGCTGGAGATATAACTCAGCGGTAGAACATGTTCTCTGTAGAGGGGAGGACCTGGTTCAATCCACAAAATCAAAACAAAATAATGGAACGGCCTCGCTTGATGGATTAGCAAATATACACATGGAGTTTGATTAACAAGCCATTATTTTTACTGTAAATATTAGAAGAGTGAGGTACACTATCTACATGACCGCAGATCTGGGTAATTGTCAGGCACCGTGTGTAGTGTTACTGAATTCACTAAGCTCTTCTCTGTTTTTCAAACAAGGGACTGTCTGCACCATGTTAAAGCTCGTCCCTTTGGCCCGTGAAATGTGTGCACCAGCGCTGTGTGTCCTTTTCAGAAGGAAGAGTTTATTGTCAGTGTTCAACTGTTCTGTCTGTTTTCCCTGGCCGGACACCTGTGGAAGCAGGTGCTGATATGAACACAGATACCAGAGTGGCCTTGAATGTGACTGACACCTGGGGACTGTGAGCCTCAGGGAAATTAACATGAGCAAGAAATTTTTTTTTTTTTTTTTGTCTTTTTGAGACAGGATCTGGCTATGCAGTTCAGGCTGGCTGAATAGTACTCCATTGTATAAAAATCTTACTTCTTTTTTATCCATTCCTCAGTTGATGGACATTTGAGTTGTTTCCAAATTTAGCTCTTACAAATTGTTCTACTATCAATATGGGTAAACATATATTGCTGTGGTATGATGTTTTCATTTCTTCTAGGAAAATAACCCAGAAGCCATAAGGAAGGATAAACTTGAGGCTTTTATAGGTAAATGGATGCAACTAGAGGTCATATTCATAAGTGAAATAAACCAGACTTGCAGTGTATAAACATCATATTGTCTTCCTCGTGTAAGAAACTGAAAGAGTAAACAAAATCTAAAAGGTATAATGCATATAGTGAAAGGGAAAGAAACTGCTCAAAAGGAAAGAACAACTGGGATGATGGAAAAGAGAAAAGAAGAAAGGGGATATATATATGTGTGTGTGTGTGTGTGCAAGATAGCTAAGATAATTGTACTAATGAAATGAACTAATTTCTATTAGTTCATTGAAAGGAACGGTATGTGCTTAATTGTTTGATCAATTTTGCATGCCTATATCTTGTGAACTGAGCAACTACTTCGAAGATAACAATATACAATATTATAACCACTGTTAATTTCCTATCATCTTGTTTTGAAATTCTATAATGTTTCTATTGTTTTTTTCTTTCTTTAAAATAATATAATGGTAAAAGACTCCTATCTACACCAAGGCTGAGGGGAAATGAAAAGGGAGAAATTGTCACATCTTTACTGTTGTTCTCCATGTTCTGCTCTTTGATCTGACACAGTGCATCGACCGGACTCCTTCGGCAGTTTTCAAGTGGGCTGGGAGGTGGCTCGGGGTGCAGCGTGCTTGCCTGGTATGTGTGAAGGCCTGGCCTCATCACCAGCAGCACGCAAAAATTGACTTCAGATAAATGAAGTCCTACACTCATTTCAAAGCCCTGGGTCCTGAGGCACGAGAGCCTTGTCATGTGCCCTTGGCCGTGTAAGGATTTATGCATGTGTCTCCTAAGAATTTCTGGCCCCTTTATTGTCTGATGTGTTAATGTTTTATAAAACGAAAAAGCAATGCTTACCCGGACGGCCATGTCATGGTTCGCTCCTTTCTTTCCTTCCACTCGACCCTCCCTTTTCCCCAGTCCTTATTTTTCCTACTGTCGAACTCATCTGTAAAAAGCCAGTCTAAACGTTATGTTTCCTGCTGGGGATATAGCTCAGTGGAATAAGTGCCTGCCTGGTAAGCATAAGGTCCTGAGTTCAATCCCCAGTACTGAAAAAAAAAAAAAAGATATTCAATTGACCCAGGTTATGTTTCCTTTTGAAATGGTGAAATGAAAAATAACCAAAACAACAATGAAAAATCAAACCTAAAACCAACCAGCTTTCAGTTATGAAAGACAGTGGACACTGATATTACTGGCTTGTGCCTGACATTGCTGGCTTGTACCACGGAGCTGCCCTGTCAGCAAAAGCCCTTTGTTCCTCACCGGAAGTAATCCGATCACAACAACTTCCTTTCCCTAGTTCAAGAGCACTATTGTCTCTGACTCTTATCAGACAGACCTGCTACCAGAAATCCCCATAATATAAATGATCTTTTTATTTTTTATAATCCTCAAACTATACTTCTCGCAAAGTGGCTACATTTCGTTTTATTTATGTTTTCTCTGTTAAATAGTTTGCAATAATCACTAACTATGGTAAAAGTTTTGAAAGTAGAGAGCATAAACTGTTGATGTTTGGGGTTTTCTGAATTAAAACACATGAGACGTGAAGCTCCAGCAGTCCAGAGCATGGAATGGCTGCTTTGAAGATGTCTGGGGCTTGCTATGTTGCTGATTTCTGGAATGGATGGGAGGCAGTAACTGTAATCCAGTCTGGGTGACTGAGTTCATGTTTTATCCTCCACCAAAGTTTGATTTTAAAACCATAACCATTTGAGTGTCTTTTGCTTCTAGCCTGAGGGGTCACTGCACTTTCTGTGTTACCTTCTGCTCCCCTACTTCATGTGAAGACAGTACTTTCCACTCAGGATGAGAATGGCAAGCTCCAGAAAGAATGCCTGATCTCTGGGATTAGGAGCAAGGACCTAATCTCCTGTGGAGAACCTTCTCAGGCATTCTTCAGGGGTGATAAACTTCTTAGAAGAAAGCCTCAAAACCTCCCATATTCCCCACACTTGCCCTCCCTGTCAGAAATGCCGAGACGGCACAGATGAACAAGACCCCTTGTGCCCTCTTTATTTTTCCTCAACCTTAGCTTTCTCCACTCTGTGACTAGAGTTGTCCTTTCCTATTTAAAGGTTCTCTCTGCTAGTCACGGGTGTTCTCTGTCTTTCTCTGTCTCTGTCTCTATGCCTGTCTCTGTCTCTCTGTCTCTCTCTCACTCTCTGTCTCTCTCTCTTGTGGTCTCTGTGGCCTAACTTTTTCTTGGGTGTTTTCTGTTCTCCTTTCCGTCTTCTCTTGGTGACTCACTTCATTTCTTTAGAGTCCGTCTTGAAACATTCCTGTTCCTGTTTTCTTTGGCCCGGCCTTGACTCCCACGCAGTCCAATTCCCTTCCACTCCCCTTAATGTACTTGCCAAGGCTGCGAGTGTACTTAATTGGATCTTTTCTGTATTCAAACTTTTCCTTCTCTTTTCAGTCTTTAAAAATTTTGTATTTTTCTTGGGCTAGATTATCCAGTCCACTTCCATTGTATTTTTTTCCTTCTTAGGTTAGAAATAAAAGTGAATACAAAGCAGGGCAGTAACTTTTACAACCCAGAATTAAAGGATGTGGGCTTGTGTTTTCCTCAGAGCCCTCGGGGTCAGCTGTATTTTCAGACATGGGGCAGAGTCTCCCTTTGTGCCTCCCTCTGGCGCATGGAGAGTTTGTCCCCAAACATTCCTGTTCCTCCCCTGCAAGCCGGGGGAGGACTTTCAGACTTTCTTTGCTCCCTGGGGAGGAAGAAGAGTCCCAGAGGAAGCTGCAAGGCATGGATATAAGATTAGAAGAAAAACTATCTGAGAAATCTGTGTCGTGAGATCACGGTTAGTGTGTGCAGCTAGGAAAGTTGCTGGTCTCTATCAGTGCTCCGGCTCTAACTCCTCTGCACCTGCAGAAGTCCACCCTCTCCTGGCTCTGTGGCGTGCCCACCTGTGCAGCCTGAGCACACGTGCTGGTGGCTCTGCAGCAGAAGCTCAGGCAGCCAATCTCCTGTGGGACCCTCCCTAGCTCTCTTCACTCTCAGCAGCCGTGAGGCCCTCCTGAGCCTTCTGCTCAGGGCAGCAGGTGCTGGGGCCCTGGGGGGTTGGGTTCCTAGGCTGGATCTGGGACTGATGTCAGGGCTCAGCGCCACCAGCTTTCTCTCTCTGGGGACAGGACATGCTAGGTTCTTTCTGACAAAGCACAGGAACAAGACAGGAAATCATCCAGAGGATGCTGTATTTTGGTCTCGGAAGCAAAGCACAGCGTCTGTAGTGCTTGCTTGGCCGTTTTCTGAAAGCTAAGACTTTTGCTGGCATAACTGGGATGACTTGCCCTGTCATGTGTGCATCTGAGAAATGCTGGGAGTTGGAACCTGAACCGGGGTGGGGCTGCAGATCAGTGACCTTCACGGTATCTTAGGGAGTGGAGCCCTTCATTTTACAGATGAAGAAACTTGGGGTTCAGAAAAATAGAAGGAGCTACTAAAGGTCAGACAGCTTGTTCCTGGCAGGGGAGAGCCAATGCTCTGTTCTCCAGGCTGCTAGCGAGGGGTCTTTCTGCTTAGACGTGCCTCGGCTGGTCGGTGAGAATACCGAGATGCGGGGGCCTGGGACTGTCATTTCAGTGTCGCCGGGCCTTCTGTTGTTACTTTTGTCATTCCATATTCCTTACGGAGAAGAGGAAAATTGGAAACAGGCTGAAGATGTGGCTCAGAGGTAGAGCATTTGCTTTGAATGTTGGAGGCTCTGGCTTCAACCTATAGCACTGTATTTATTTATTTATTTTTTTTTTAATTTTTTTGGCGGTACTGGGGATTGAACTCAGGACCCCGTGCTTGCTAGGCAGGCGCTTATTCCACTGAGCTATATCCCCAACCCCCAACCTATAGCACTGTAAAAAAGAAAAATGTAATAGAATTTAGGAACAGACAGAAGTAGCAATGTTTTGTAATCCCATTACTCAGACATGGTAACAGTTAGTACCGTGTTTCTTTCTCATCTCTTCTTCCTGTGCATATGTGTGTGTGTGTATGTGTGTGTGTGTGTGTGTGTGTGTGTACACACCAGAGTCCTCAAGTATACAGAGAAGCTGGGATTGCATATTTCATATCAGCTGGTCTTCAGTAATACAAACAGTGGAAAGTGACCCAGTTTCAGACTTACAGAAGGAAAGGAATTTCTTGGCAGACCACATAGTTAAAAATCTGCCAGGCTTTGGACAAACAGGATCCAGGGAATCCTGTTTCTGCAGCAGAAACTCAGAGCTGCTTTTCTCAGAAGGCAGTAAATGCTGGCCAGCTCAGGCTGAGGCGGTACGGTACCTAGACGTCCTCCCTCGGAAACTACCACCCACCCTGGGTGAGGAGAGGCGCTTGAGTTTCTCTGTAACTTGCAGTGTAACTGTCTTCTCTTCTTGGTTATCATTATGCTCAGCGTTGAGCCTCCCTCTCTGGGCTGCTTTTCCTCCAAGGGGTTCCCATCCACCCTACATTCCTCCTTGCATGTGTTTGGGGACAGAGAGCGGTCTGCCAGCAAGGCAGGGGGATGTGGCCTGGTATCAACCCCTACCCCATGCACACTGGGGACTGAACCCAGGGCTTTCCCGCTAAGCTGCATCCCCAGCCTCCTTTTCCTTTTGTATTTTGAAAGAGGGTCTTGCTCAGTCGCTGTGTTGCCTAAGCAGGGCTCTAACTTGTCACGTTCCTGCCCCAGTTGCTAAGATTGCTGGGATTGCAGGTGTGTGAATACCCAGCTGTGTCTGGTCTTTGTGCGGCCCTCCAGGCATCCTGGCTGTGAGTCTTGCTTTACATGGATTTCGCCTGTGGCTGTGTTCTGGGTGCACACAGAGCGGGTGCTTCCACTTCACTCATGCACCGCTGTTGTCCTTGTTCTTGATACTGGGGTCTGCTCAGCCTCTGTCTCATCCTCCTAGCTCCCTGCAGTCCCCTTTCCATCACACTGGGGCCTGGGGGAGGTCATTCCCTCCCGCTGCTACCTGCGTGCGCCTACTGTCAGTGCACATTCTAAAAGTGACTCATTGGGCATGGCAGGCTGAGGCAGAAGGATCCCCAGGAGTTCCAGTCCGGTCTGCGTAGTGAGTTCAAGACTGCCTGAACTGTGTTGCAAGACCCTGTCTCAAAGCAAACAGACAACAAAGTGTGGCTCCTCCCTGATTTTGTGGCGGAAGTCTAACAGAAGCAGCCTCCTTCCTTGTATCATGAAATCCGCGCAGAAGTGGGGGGGAAGCTGCAGGAATGAGGTCCAGGAAGGTCAGGCTGCTCAGGGACTCTTCTTCCCTGGTTTTCTTTTCATCTTTTCTTCCTTTTCCAGGCTCATTCCTGCAGCCCAGGAAGGAAATTTCTCTTCTTACCAGGCAGGAAATTAACCTTCATATCAAGAATCGCCTTATTTTTACTTTTGTAATCTCTATGCTATGATCTTCCAGATTTTACTTCAATTTCCCAATCATTTTCCTTTCTATGAATTCAAAGTAAAATTCACTCTCTTGCGGTGATTCAGCTCTTACGTATCAAGGGTGCTTTGCTCCAGGGTGGATTCCTGCTAGAAGAAGGCTCTCAACAGGGAAGGGGCTTCTCTTCTCCTGAAGACCACAGCTCAGACTCATCCAGGAGATGGAGAATTACAGGACCACAAGGCAAATCTAGGGAAGCAAAACCCCTTCTGTCTGGGTTTATCTTTCTATAGTCAATTTGATACCCTATGTGTTCCATGGCCAAGAGTCTAACACAGGCCTGCTTGGGATATAGTCCTCTACTATTGTTCAGTCATCCATAACTCATTAAACTTTCTCTTTTTATGCTGCATTTTTTTCAGGTCTTTTCTTCGGGGGGAGGGGAGCTGGAGATGGAGATCAGTGCCTCTCATGTGCTGGACATATGCTACAGCACTGGTGCCACTGACCTGTCACCTCAGCCCTAATGTTCCTCTTGTGACTGAATATTTAGATCAGTCTGAGGTTTTTTTTTTTTTAATTGTAATTAATACTGCAACAGACATACTGAGTCATACATTTCTTTATCCCATTTTCTTTGTTTTATTTGATAAAATTTTTAGTGGGGCAATGATCAGGTCAAAATCTCATGCTGGCAGTGAAGCTCAGTGGTAGAGCACTTGTCTAGCATGCACCAGGCCTGGGTTTGACTCCCCAGTGTCACATAAACAAACAAACAAACAAGAGAGAGAATGGCTGTGCAAACAACGTTTAAGGCTGGCATAGTGGCAGGTGCTACTAGGGAAGCTGAGGCAGGAGGAAGGCTTGAGCCCATAAGCAACATAGTGAGATTCCATTTAAAAACAAAAAATGGTTAAAATTTAAAAACCTTATAGATTCTGAAAAAACATTTCCCCAAAGTGTTTATTGTCCTTTGGATTCCTACCAACATTATAGCAGGGCGTGAAACCTACTGCCCAGGGCTGACATTGACTAATGATTTAGGCGTAGCTTCTCCCAGCCCTACAGCTACTCGAGCAGAAAGTGGTCATATAAGAACCTATCCCAACACTGCCTTTCCTCTCCTTATCCCCTTGCTAGATGACGTGGGTCTCTCTTGGTTTTGGAAACCTTCCCAAAGACCATCACCAAGTGGCCCTACGCATGCAGGGCTTTTTCTTCTGTGCCCACTGCCACCCTCTCTGCTTCCTTTGCCCAGTCCTACTGCTCTGTGCGCCTCCTGTGTAGGAGGGCAGCTTTCCTCTCTGGTTATTGGGCTAGCAGGCCAGCTGTGCTGCTGTGTGCCAGGGCTTTAAAAATATTGATGAAACAGTACTTTCCGGTTTTTTGTTTTTACTTTTTCTGGGTTGTCTCTCTCTCTTCCTCAGATGAAGTTGGAAGACAAGTGAGAGAGACAGGCCGGATTATGCCAGTGAAAACTGCTGTTTTATTGGGATAACCTCATTATTCATAATTTCTTCTTTACAGTGTGTTCTCTTCCAACAGGCTTTTCAGTTTGCATAAAAACAGGTATTTCTGCTCTCCCTACCCTGACCCTACAAGGCGTTGACTTTTTCTGAGACTCCAGCTGACATGTCCAATATGGCGTTAAGAAATTGCTTGGGGTTGGTGAGGTAATCCCAGGGCAGACTGCGTGTTTAGCATGCAAGAGGCCCTGGGTTCAATCCCTAGCACCAGGAAAAAAAAACGTTTTAATTTGTTAAGTAAAAAATCGTATCTTGTAGGTCTTTAGATCTATGTTTCTTCATTATCCTTGAAGTCAGGCCTTTTTCCATACATTTGTTTCTAATTTGTGAAGTTCTTTTCATATTAATTGTCTTGTTAAATCCTTTCTCATTGTCTCATGGTATTTTAGTATGACATTTAAAAATATTAGATACACAACCCTTTGAATTCTCATGTTTGAAATAGACCTTTTTTAGGTCATTTTATTATAATCTATACAAAAACTTTAAACATTTTCATGAAGCACCATGTTCATGGATAGGAGTAGTGAATATTTTCCAGACATTTCTATTCTTGAAGTAGTTTATGGAAGTAACAATTTAAATCAAACTCTAAAAAGGTTATATGTACAATCTCACAAGTTTCCTCTAAAATGTAGATGGAAGAGAAAAGGTCTAATAATATATAAAATACACATAAGGAAAAAGTAAAACGCAGAAAACTTTTCCTTCCAGATACTAAGATTTATTATGAGGTGATAGTAATTAAGATAATGTATGGTTTTGGGATGGGACATCGGGAGGGGGAAGAGTTACTGTTGCACAAGCGTTTCTGGGTTAATTGATTACTTATGTGTCGATAAGGGAATTGTTCTATATCAACCACTGGTAAACACAGATTTTTGTGTGGATTGCGGCCAATCTGTGAAAAGTAAGACTTTGATACTTTTAGAAGACATCATAGGATGCTGTCTTTCTGAATGAGGGATAGAGAAAGATTTATAAACCAAGGCCCATCAGGCACAAACCATAAAGGGAAGGATTGATACATTCGACTTTATCAGAATTAATAATGCTGTTTGTCAAAAGATATCGTAAAGGCAATGATCAGAGAAGCCACTAACCAGCCACTAACATTTTCCATTTTTATAATCTAGAAACTATTGGTTTGCTGAATAGGTAAATAACCTAGACAAGAGTTCTGGGTATGGTGACACGTGACTGTAATCCCAGCACTTAGGAGGCTGCGTTAGGAGGATGGTCTCACATTAAAGCCAGCCTGAACTACATTTGGAGACCCTGTCTCAAAAAGAAAGAAAGAAAGAAAGAAAGAAAGAAAGGAAGAAAGAAGGAAAGAAAGAAAAATAATCTAGAAAAGGAACATGATACTGACAGAACCTGACAGAAAAATGGGCAAAAGATGGAAACTCAGTATTTTGTGGGGGTTTATATTGAGACTTGAATCCCAATTAGCTAGCTTCTCTGTCCTTCTGACATACCATTTTTTTTTAAAAACACTTACTGTCACAATTAGATGGTCTATGCTCTGCACTCTCCATGGCCTGGCCTTGAAATCAGCCGTTTCTCCAAGGCACCCTAGTTTCCTTTGGGAGAGAATCATATTTGAAACCAATTATCTCATACATGCTCAGTGGGCGCCATTAATACTCTTGGGGTATTGCTGCTCCCATTCCCTCCCTGTGGCCAGAACCTAGGGCATATCGGCACCCATGCATCCACATCCACATTTTCTGTTACGATCATTTTCATATATGTATCTACCTGAAAATCATTGCAGTCTCACTGACACCACCATTTCTAATCTATAAGGTCAATCTCACTCTCCTCCCAGATCTCATTACCTTTAATACCGATACTTATCTGACCCATTTCCTTATGAGCTTCAGTTTTCCTCTGCCACTGCCACCTTCTCTCATAAAAGTCACCCCTTTCCCCCACTTGGCCCCCATTTCCCGTAGCGAAGCCTTTCCGGAAGCCGCCCTGCGCGTGCGCACTTCTTCATCGCGCCGCTGCAGGGCCCTGAGCCAGGCGGTGCTGCACCTGCGCCCTCCTCCTGCTCAGTCTCACTTCCACGCTCTGCGTTTCTCCCATGCTGTGCTCACCTCACCTTGCTTGGGGCCAGCGTGGCTTCTCCTCTCCTGGTGCAGGCGCCCAGCCTGATATCTACTTGGTGGCTTCTGACTGAACTGTTCTGGGAAAGAAAGGATGAAGAAGAAGAAGGGGAAGGAGGAGAGGAACACGAAGGGGGAGGAGGATGTGAGGAAGAGAGAGACGGGAGGATGTGGAAAAAGAGGAAGATAGAATCATCTCTAGACCTTTATCGTTTCATTTTTACTGTCATCTCTTTAACCCATGGGAATGTGATGTGGCCTAAAGATAGTTTTATTGGTTCTGGGGATGAGCCTCGGAGCAGAGAGCACTTGCCTAGCAGGCACAGGGCCTTGGGTTAGAACTCTAGCAGGGTGAAATAAATATACATAATTTTACTTCAGTGAAACCATAACTTACTGAATAATTCTTCCCAACCCCATGTAAATGTCTTGATAATAATAGCCATTGTTGAAATGGAATGGTTTTCTTTTTAGACTGATTTTGTCAGTACGTTTGCTGTCTGTGAAGTTTACACTCACCTTAAAGAGTAAGTGATGTGCATAACACATCCTGATTCTTTTTTATTCAACCCTACCCGTAGGAAAATTAATTTGTGTAGGATTTCAGCTACAACTAAAGAAAAATAAACTCAAATTTTCAACAAGGCTAAATTTTTTCCTTGAACAAGAAAATCTATGATACCCAATTGAGGAGAATTGTAAGATAAATAGGGGCAAGCTACGTCACTAAATTGTGAAATCTCAGAATGAATAAATATAAGTGCGTCTGGGTCTGTGACTGTAATACATTCGCTGCACACGAAGGATTGTTCTCTAATACACATCTGTTTCTACCTAGAAAAATAAACAGAAAAGCCCTTTTTTTACCCCTGGCTCCACTTCTTTGGGTTCTGTCAAATAAAATTAAACATAAGAAACCAAAAACTATCCAAAGAAAGCATGGATTTATAGGCTCATGGTTACTATTGCACCATGTAAGAAGACTGCCTGCTGAGTTTTTAAGAGGTTTTTTTAGTGTAGACTATGCTTTTTTGGACATCACTGAATTATTTAATACTGTTATTGCCTGCTTTGACCCAGAAGACTCTTTCTCCTCAGTTTTTCTACACCAATTTTCACTTGAGCAGAAAACCTCACAATTGTCAGTCCCTGGGAACACAAAGAGATAGAATGTTTCCATTTTATTTCTTCTTTATTGCATTACTCTGGGCTGGCTATGGACTCCTGGGATACATCTCCTGATTCTCTGGGGTCTACCTTCTTCCCTAGGAACATAATGGTCATGAAATTGGCAGAAATATCCTGGGATTAGCTCCTTCCTGTTTTGACAAAATGTTTTGAAGTATCTTGTGCTTTATTACAATAGACAAGCAAAATGTTTTGAAATTTCAGCCCAGAGAATCTAGCAAATTCAGTGCTTTTAGCTCAGTTTGTCCTGTATTTTTTTCCCTTGAGAGCTAGACATGTTTGGAGACACGGATATCTTATAGTGTACCAAGTACATTCGTTTAAATGTATTCTTGGATGTGCTTGCTTCGGCAGCACGTATACTAAATGTATTCTGGGATTAATTAAGTACAGAAAGGAATATAGTTAACAGATTGTCTTAAAGTGTTATTTGGGCCATCTGTTTTAAATGCATTGTTAAATCCATTCGCATAGTATTATTTTCTAGTAAATATTGGAATTTTGTAAATCCCTTCTGGAACTTTCTGGCTTTAGCATGAGACCCCCAAGTGATCAATTCCTTAGAAACGGAGTTCAGTGTGATTTATGTTACCTGCAAAACTCAAAATTTACAAAAAGGCCTAAAAATTCAATTAGGATAGAATAAAAATTTCATTTGTCTGTTGGCAGTTCTGGGGATGAGACCTGGGGCTGCACACCTGTTAGGTAAGCATTCTGCCGCTGAAGTACATTCTCAGCCCCAGTAAGAATGCCAAGCCAACATACAGGTAGACGGGAGTGTGTGGTACTGGTTTTATAAGCCTGAGTGTAGAAAATTGCCTCTTCGGGAGTAGGGTTAGATACTTCATCCTTTGCTTGTGATGGGAGATAACTAGAGAAAATATGAGTTGAATTGTAAACATTCCATCATTTTATTTTATTTTCCCTGAATGACAATACTTAAAATACCACCATTCATTTGTCAAAACTGAGAAGCCACTTGCAGTGCACCTCAGCAGAGGAACATTTTGTGAGCATGCATAGGGCCTTGAGTTAAACTTCCTGAACTACGCAGCAAAACAAAACCAAACAAAACAAAATTGAATTTGAAACGTGGGAAGCCAACATTAGTACATCATTGCTAGTTAAACTTCAGATTTTATTCAGATTTCACTACTTTTCCCACACGTCTTTTCGCCTGTTCCAGGATCCCATCTGGGACGCCACCTTACATTGAGCTGTCATGGCTCTGACCCTCCTCTGAGTGGCAGTTTGTTAGTCTGTCTTTCTTTCTCGTGACCTTGATAGTTTTGGGGTGTGTTGGCCAGGTAGGTGTTTTGTAGGAAAATCCCCTAAATTTGGTGCACCTGGTATTTTTCTTGTGCTTGTGCTGATATCACAGATCTGTGGAAAGCAGTACCTTTCTCATCGCACTGTATCAGGCGGATGCACGCTCAACATGACTAAGCCTGTGATACTCATCTTATCAGCTATCGTTTTTTAGCTTTCTCCATTGTAAAGTTACTTTTCCTCCACTTTTGAATTCTCTTCACTGGACACAATTCACCAACTCTAGCTCTTACCCAAGGGTCATGTGAGGAATTAACATTGATCTTCTGGAAAGGGAAAATTTACATATATGAATTGGAATTCATTTTCTCCCTATTTATTCATTTATATAAATATAATTTCTGGGTATTTAGTTTATACTTTGGATTATAACCCAGTGCTATACTGCTTATTTTATTTCTCAGGTTGTTCTAGCTTTGGCCATTGGAAATTCTTTCAGCTTGACTTCTGTGTACCTTTGCCAAGGCCTTGACTCTTTCATGTTTTGAGCTTTTTGCTCATATAAGAAACTTTTCTAGGGATATCATATATGGTCATAGGATAAACATTTCTATTGCTTGTCACTGAACTAAAGAACTTTTGTACAACATTAAAGTAGCTTTTAAAAATTAAAATCAAAAGAAGCACTGGATTCATTTTATATCTGATTTTCCCCAACCCCAGAGCCATCTGCAAGAAGTCCTGATTTCTTTCATTGCAGAATGGCTTTCAGATGAACTTGTATAGTGGATTACAGCCCGGGTCATCTTGGCAGGTAGAGATCAAGACAGTTTGCACAATAGTGACCCACAATAGTATAACCCAAAGCCCAGGAATTTCTCAGGAAACTGCCCTCTTGGGGAGTTTCATAAAAATTTCACCAGAGGCACTTAAGTGAATGATAGGATTAAAGAACAGCTATCAGATGATATCATCTTAGAAATTTTCATTAGAGTGAGCAGGAGTTAACAAACTGACAGAGATTATTAAATCTCTGATTCGTACTTGAGTGGTGCTGCAGTGGGATTCATGGACTGTGAGAGCAGCTTGCATCAAATTTGTTGGAATTCAGATGAACAGCAGAAAAACATACAAGGAATAGATGCATACTTAAAGAAGTTTTTTTTGTTGATGTTAATTGAAAAACTAAGTTTTTCTTCCTACATTGATAATTACTGCACAGTTCATGAAAAATCTCAGTGATATCTAGGAACATCTTCAAAATGTGCAGGCAAAGAGTATAAAGATGTATAGTGCAGTGTCTTTGCCTTCTAGGGAGATAAATAACACAGAGAGAAGTTAAATGGTTGGAAAGACAAGTATTAATAAAGAGCCTTGGCAGTGGTATGATAGGTAAATAAATTCAGCAGTGATGGCAACAAGATCCCTCGGGAGGCCTGAGAGGACTGTGTCTCGGGAGGTAGCTGGGATCTGTGGTTTTTGGGTGATGTTGCTTCTGTGATGTGGGGAGGACAATAGGGACATCGGAGGAGCCTGGGTCCTCTCTCATGGTCAGAAGTCATCTAGTCAGAGAGCAAATGAGCCCATGGAGCACAAAGTCCACAGAGGTGGGAAAAGCAAATAGTAGGCCTGGGAGTCAGCAGCAATACTTTGGTGAAATATATTTGCTCAGTAACTCTTGGCTATCAACTGCTTAGGCAGTTGATTTTAGAGAAACACCATTCACTTTCAGGCCACAGAGTGGCCTAGAACAAATGAGAGCCAAGAACTAAGAAGAACAAAGGGTACAGGTGGAGAAATATTTGGCCTTAGGAAATCCAGCAGGGGTATATTTACCAAGCTAGTTAGGAATCTCAAAAAGAATGAATGTTGGCCGAGATCCCCATGTTATTTTCCTACCAAATCAGTATTGTAGGTTTTGAAAGATTCATTTAGGATCGTTATTTGTGTTGTGGTGATAAAATGTGCATAACAGAATTTACCATTTTAGTCATTTTGCTTGTATGGGTCAGTGGCATTAAGTTCATCCGCACTGTCAGGCCATCATCGCTACTATCTTCAGCACATTTTGTTCATTCCATACTGGAACACTATGCCCATTTCAGTCGGTTTCCATCACTGAGACCACATATCTGACACCCATGACCGAAAAGGGCAGAGGTGTGTTTTGGTTCATGGGGATTGGAGGTTGCAACTCATACTTGGCTGGCTCCAAGGCAGGAGGCATGGCAGGAGGATCTGGAGGAGAAGAGCTGCTCTGATCATGGTGGCCAGGAAGCTGGGAGGGAAGGGAGGAGCCAGTGACGAGAAAGTACCCTTCCAGTTCAAACTCCCAGGGGCTACCTCCACCCAGGCTTCTCTTCCTAACAGGAAGTCAGTCATTTCCCCCCAGACCCGCATCACAACTGGTCTGCTTTTGGTCTTTATGACATTAATGACTCTGAGTTCCTAGTTGAATCATACTACAGCTTTCCTTTTGTTGTATGGCTTATTTCATTTACTACAATGTCCTCAGAGTTCATCCACGTTGTGGTGTTCTGCTTATATTCCTAAATTATGCTGTCTTGTTTTCCTTCCTGCAACAGTTTCATAGCAGGTGAATAGCAGGGCACACAAAAGAACATTGGAGAGGAAGAGTGTGCCACGGAGTCAGGAGAAGCAGGGGACTGAGGTATCCAGAACAGAAGCCCCCGCCCTTAGCTACTAGAGGCAGAGTTGGTGACTGAGGACTTGGCATAGCTCTAAGAATGGAAGCAATAAGGACCACACCACAAGGCTGAGGCGGAGGTTATGAGGCTGAGATGCTGGGTGGAGGTGGAGAGGTCAGACAGGAGGGCCTATTGATCCTGTAAGCTCCAGAGTAGGAGTGCACGGGGAAGTCCTTGTAGATTCAGAAAAATGGAGGGAAAGACTCCAGAGAGTACTGCACTCAAATGCCAAGGAGGGGTTGATCAAGAGGTTGGTTGTTGATCCATGAGAGTTTTGAAGGAAAATATAGTGTGTACATAAGCAGCACTTGGACAGGAAGAGAGGCCTGGGGTAATGATTTACTCAGAGGAGCTGGCACCAGACAAGAGAGGGAGGTGGAAACTGCAAGGTGCTTTTGGGGTGAAATATGCCAATTTGGCTGCAGCCCAGACTTTGTATGGAATGCCGAAGGAGGTCAGAATAGTTTGATAGGGTTAGTTTGTAAAGTACGGTAACTAACAAATGGGTTAGGAAAATGGGTCCAGAAAATGGACCAGCTTCATCCTTTCCTTTTCCTTGACATTAGTTAGAAGTTAGCGTGCTCTGCTTGAGAGGTCAGCAAATGTCTGTCGCTCCTACTGCAGTACAAACTAGCTGAAGGCAGAGCTATCTTATTAAAGGTAGTATCCTTTGTGGTATTAAGAACAATATTTTGAACCTCTTAGGCTCTCAGTAAGCATTCTTTGAATTTAACGATAATTAGAGGAAGAGGTTTTGATGGGGGAAAATGGTCACCTAGAAATCATCTAGAAATAATCTGATGAGAACGTGTGGGGGATGTGGAGGCAGGCTGACCAGGAGGGAAGGGATTTCAATAAGGAAATAGTGAAGTAACAGAGGCATTTCTTTACTGGTCTTAAAAAGGGTGGATTTGAAGAGAAATTACCCAACCATTCCAGGCCAGCATTCTTACTGACAGTTTAAAGCAAAGATCAGAAAGGAAGAAAGAAGAAAGTTAGTAATGAATCACCGGTTACTCCCCCTGCATATTTTCTCCTGTGGAATCCTGGGCACATTACTGAACATACAGCCAACAAATGTAACTGCTTTTTCTCTGAACTCACAGAAGGTGATTCCTCCATAGAAAATGCTGTCCGTGTTAGTCAGAAAGTAACATTAACTGTTCTCATTTTCTTTGAGGGTTTATTTGATGAGTTAGTGGCCTTGGGGCTTTTCCTGAATGTGTTTAATACAGTCTGTGAGCATTAGAAAACAGCACTATGTCTGATGAGATTCTGGTTGTTACATGGGTGCTGGAGGGGTGGTTCTAGCTATACAGAAACAAGAGGGTTTCCCCAGAGTTAGGCCTGCAAAATTCACTCCCAGAAGTAGCTTTGCTATTTGTGGAAGTAAGCCACAAAAGTTTGCCTGTAAATTGGGCCTAAAGAGTTTAGGTAAACATTAGGGGATATAAATTTTTCTGCACTGCTTTGGTACAAGAAAAATGACATGAGCTGTGACTCAGGGCCCTCATTCCTGAAGGGTGGGCACTGAAGTTCCAATTACCAGGCCTTGTCAAGAGCGCCTCCTCCTCCTCCTCCTCTGGGTGAACCTTCAGTGACCTTCCAGAAATGTCTCCCATCCAAGCGAATGGGATCCATTTTGAAGAGGCTCCTGTTGCTCCTCTTGTTGGTCAGGGGATCTCTTGCTGAGACTGTGGGTCTAATGTCTGTCTTTTTGCCCACACCATGCAGTGCCAAGCTGCCCTTAACCCCATATGCCTGGTATCTGACAGACCACAACTGGCCATCTGCAAAACACCACATTCTGTCCCCATTTCACTCTCTTCCCCCAGTGGCAACTTCCACCATCTTTCCTCTACATCTCCTCTGCTGAGGCCTTCCACTTACCTCCCCCAACTTATCTCCTTCCGCCTACCCCATTGAGGAGGGAAGAAGCTCATCCTTTGAAAATCAGGATTCTTCTTTCCTTAGTGTGGGTGGGGAAACAGATTCTTTGTCCTGTGCTGGTGAGTCTGAAAGAATAGTAACAGCAACAGCAGAATAACCTTTAATAATGCCAGCTACCACTTCAAAATGATCCCAAAGTACCAATTTTCTTTAATTTCATTTGGTTGCATACCACGTGCTCTATTCAAGGGGGATCTGAGTGAGTTATCAGAGTGATGGGTCTTTAACGTGACTGTAGCACAATAGGGTCAAATAGGGTCTTCATGACTTCCCTGGGCAAAGACGGGTTAACTGTAGGCTTTGATAAACACAATAGGATCTTGAGAAACAGTACCCAGTGAAGTGGAGCCATTCAGTAAATCTCTAGCACTCTGAATGATCCAGTCACTTTGGCAGGTCTGTCTTCATGATAGAAAGGCATATACCAAGTGATCACGGTGGTCCCCCAGCTTCCCACTTTTGTTATAATTTCATTTCTCTGAGTCAGTTCAAGATTCTACCATGGAGGAAAGATATCCCTGGGAAGTGCCATGCAAATGGCCAGGGGGCTTCTGGGTGTAGTCTTCCCATCTCTTTCCATCTCATCTCATCTCTCAATATCCAAACTCAGAAAACACCTGTTTCTATTACTGTGACCTCAGAAAAGTGCACCTACTTTTGGTGGATGGAATGGTCTGAATGGTTGTGTCTCTCTTAAATTCCTACATGGAAACTAGTCCTCACTGAAATGACCTTGTGAGGTTGAGCCCTGGGAGGTAATTAGGCCATTAGGGTAGAGTCCCAAGGAGTAGGATACTGCCCTTGTGAAGAAGCCCAGAGAGCTGCCTTTCTCCCTCTACCATCGGCCCTCACCAGACACCAAATCTAAGGGCAACTTGGTCTTGGCCTTTTGAGCCTGCAGAACTGTGAAATAAAAGTCCAATCATTTATAAGCTCACCAGTCTATGGGATTTTATTATAACAGCCCAATAACTGAGACAGTAGATTTATCTTTCCACTGTGCTATCCTATGTGATGAGTAGTTGATTTATTGTGAAATGGAAATTTCCCACTTACCCACGCATTCATACAATAAGTATTGAATCTACTATGTGCTAAGTACCAGTCTAAGTATTAGAGCTACATACACGAGGTAGGTATGGTTTCTGTTCATTGTGTTTATATGTTAACCCAAGTAGTTTCTGACCTTTCTTATTTAAAATTTGTCTCTCTCTTCGTCCTCCCTTCATGTGTTTCTAGATGCCCAGGGACTTGCATTGTTTCCCCTGTTGCTGGGGATTGAACCCAGGCTCTTGTGCCTGCGGAGCATGCACTCTACAACAACTGAATTACACCCCAGCTCATGCAGCTTGTATCTGAATCAATCATATATTCCCTGGGTCTAGCTCTGGAGATTCTAATCAGGTTAATGTGGGATGGATGTGGGAACTATGGATTTCAAAAAGGCTCATGGGCAGTTGATTGTATGGATAGGTTGAAGATCACAACTGCCCAAAACATTCTGATCACTTAGAACAGAAATTATGGGGGTGTCTGCATCATATGTAGATGATGGGAATCAAACACACTGAACCAAGCATGTCAAATAGAGACTTTTTGGCCAAGTACTACTGCTAAGACCCAAATCGAGGGTAGAAGGCACAATGTATTCCATATTCTAAATGTATAGTGTCACCACCAGCCACCGTCCTGCAGGGTGACTGAAGGGCCCCAGGTAGGAAGCGGCCACACATCCCACTGTTGTGCACTACCAAAAGAGTTGGGAAACGGGAGGCCAGGCTCTGGAGCAGTGCATGTAGCTCTACTCTCCTCTCAAGTCAAGTATGTGGGTGACAGGAGCTCAGGAAATCACTTGGAAAGTAAAATAAAGACACTTTGTTTCCTTGCTGTGTGACTTGGTGAAGTTGCAGACTTCCTGTGTGCTGCTGGAATGTGGGAGAGAAGAAGAATGTGGCAGTGGCATGAGTGGGACAGACTCTAGGCAGGGTATGGGGGGTCTGGGAGGCTGGCTACCTCCTGCAGAGTGGAGTCGATGGGGCCTGCAGACCTGACAGTTCACATCCATAATATCTGAGCCTGGGAGTCACACTTGTCCCAGGATTGGTGCAGCTGGGTGGGCAAAAGGGCGTCTGATACGGGGATGCTATTAAGTCAACCTCTGCCCACAACCAAATCTCCCGTCACATGGGAATCATAGGGCCATCACTGGTCCTGGCTGAGTTGCTAAGCAACAGGCTCTTCCAGTGGCTGGGGTCAGTTGTGGAGAAGACGACATCCTTGTCCACTCACTTGTGGGGAAGCTGTGTTCCTTCTCCCCTCTCCTTCCTCCCTGTCCCAGTCTCAGAGGAGCCTCCTCTAAAAGGGGTGGAGGTGACCCAAGAGGCAGAACTCATTTTCCTTGTCCTGCCTTGCTTCTCACCCTGCAGCTTTTGGTCATGGAGGCGTGGAGTTCTGGTTCACTCTAGAACTGGAATGTTTGAACAATAATGAATCTGAAATAGCCGTATTTGACTGCAAAGCATGAAATTGGCTGTATGTATTTGGGGAGGTGCTATTCAACTGGAAAGTTTGTTTGGGACAAACACACTTTATTGGAAAAATAAAACCGTTCTATCTATGTCTACGTGACTATAATGTGTTCAGATTCTTTAATAAGCTCTTGTTTGACATACTGGAGTTAAACCCAGGACCTCACGTATGCTAGGTAAGCACTCTATCCCTGAGAATCCCCTGGGGACTAACTTAAAACTTCGGATGAAAAGATTTTTAAAAATTAAAAAAAAAATTTTATTAGTATGTATGTGGGGTATATAATGTCTACATTCCTTGTGCAGAGTTGGTACGTGTACACAGCACATCTTAATTATGATTTTTAAATAATTAGATGTCCACATATGAGAGAATTCAAAAGATATAAAAGAAAAAAGTTTTCTCCTCTTTTTCTACCACATGGCTCTTATTTTTTCTTTCTGGAAATAGCTCTATATGAATGTTTATATTAAGCTTTATATTAAAGTTTCAACAATAATTAAATAATTCTGTATCACTTCTGTCGCATTGATAAACATGTCCAAGAAATACATGGGTTAGGCACATTTCTGTGTTCTGGGACTGCCATGTGAAATTTTCCAGATCGCATCATCTTGTCCTATTACTTCTCTGTGATCCCCCGAATCTCAGTGTTTGAAAATCTCCAGAAGCAGGTGTTCAAAACATCCTCAGGATTTTGCTTTGTAACTTTAAAACTTTGAAACCACTTCCTATATTATTCTTAAATTTTTGCTTCTTCCTTGTCCACTCCTCTGTTTATGCAGATAAACTTGGTTTAGTGACTGAAGTTTCCAGGTGTCCATCGAGAGCTGCAGGTGCTTCGGAGGGAACACCGATGACTGTTGGGACCTGCTCCTGGTTTCTTTGGTTATCTAGGGTCCCATTAAAGCCATGAGCTCCACACTCAGTTTCCCCGGCTATGCAACTATTGCAGGTGGGGGTGGAATTTGAGAAGCTGATGTTTTAGGGACTAGGTTTTAGGACTGGAGCGTGGGTGATTTGAAGTTTTCGCCAGCCTCAGGCTACATTAAAATCAGTGAGTTAAGATTTAGACCTAAAAAGTGCCTTAAGAACTTTGTGTGTACAGTGATAGTGCTTTTGGTAGGTAATTAAACCAGAACAGTACTGTACTCACCAATGTGTTATTAACGGATGAGTTCCTAGAGGAATTTGCTGTTAGGAGGCAGGGGTTTGTTGGAAGGGGTGAGTTATGGCGGCCGTGACTTGCAAGGGTATGTTCTGGTCCCCAGCTTCCTTCTCCCTCTTCCTCGTTGCTGTGACTGAGCAACTGTTTTCTACCTTGCCATTCCACCATGCCCTTTCTGTCTTGGAGCCAGCTGACCACGGACCAAACCCCCGGGAACCATGAGCCAAGAATAACCCTCTCCTGCTTAAACGGTAGATATCAGGTGTTTTGTCCCAGCAACAATGACCAAAACATTAGGTAACATGACTATAAACCTGCAGACATCTCCATTCTTGTCTCTCAACCCTACATTGGATGTTATCACTTTGTGCTTAAGTTTCTGTAGGTCAGTGATCATTCTTTGGCCTTAGGGCTCCTTAAGGACAAAAACTCTGAGTTATTTGTTTTGCACACTCCACTGCACAAATCAGTGTGTTTTGTACAAGGCAGAAAACAGGTGAAATATGTATTGAGAGATTAGGCTCAGGATTTTAGAGTTAACTCAGCAATGACAAGATGTCTTGGTTACTTTTTTCTTGTGGCTGGGACAAAATACCTGACATTCAAAATTAAGGAAGAAAAGGGTTATTTAGCTCACAGTCTGTGGAGGTTTCAGTCCATACTCGGCTGGCTCCAAGGCAGAGTGGCACATGGCAGGGGCAACAGTTCATGACGGCGGAAGACAGCAAAAGCAGCAAGAGCAAAAAGGGAGGAGCAGAGTGCAAGCCTCTGTCCCTGCCTTATATTGCATGCAGGCAACCTGACCTAGGACAGGTATAGCATTCATACCCACAAAAAAAACCAATCAAAAACTCTAGAAGCTGCCCCATGACTGTGTGAAGCTTTGAGGGGGACTTCTAGGCACAAACCCTAACACTAGGGAACTCAATAACAATATTACAACAATAACTAAAAAATATCAGTAATGAAAAGGGGTGAGTTTAAGCTGGAGCAGTGAGGGACTAGAGGTGTATTTAGAAAGATGAGTGAGTGAGGTGCAGGGCTACCAGATCTAACAACAAATCCAAGATGCCTTGTGTTTTGTCCACTTAACAGTTCATCTCAAGGGTCACCCAGGCAGCACAGTCACTTACATACTGGTTATCCTGAGCATTGCTCAAGCAGGTGTCATTGCAACCAGTTCATGTATTGAATAAGCTTGATAACATTATCATTTTTGTATTTCCTGTCATTTATCTTATAAAAATTAATGAAGAAATGCAATTTATGGTCACCCTGTATTTAAATGACTGGGCAGGTAAGTGGTTACTTGGCAACTCGGTATGGTGGTAATGTGGCCATCTAGGACAGTAGGGGAAAGAGAACGGAAGCAAGTAGGAGAAAATGAAATTTGATACGGAGAGGAGAGTTTCTCACAAATGGAGGTGCACGGTGTATGGAGACCGAGCAGGATGTGCAGACCAGATATGGGAAGTAAAACAGAAGAGAAAGGAAAAATATTTCTTGCAGGGTTTTAAATTGAGAGAGAGAGAGCTGACTGCAGAAAAATAATATCTAGGACTCTGGAAGGAGACCAGGTTTGTGCAGAGAGAAAAGGGAAGAAGAAATAAAAATGAGTTCAGTTTAAGCCCCTTTGAATTTGCCAAGGGAAATGCATAGCAGGTATGTAAAGACCCAGGCTTAGAGCCTGGGAGGTTGTGGGAGATATTACTGCATGACATTATGCGGGCCCTAGGAGGCACGCGTCCAAAGGCTGTGTGGAATACATGATGCTTGACCCCGAATAAAGACAAATGGTATATATGTATTTCCTTGTGTTGAATTTGGATCAAGAAACAGAGGGGCCACAAGTACACAAATGTTCCCTTAAACATGTTGTGTATATTGTTAATGTAAGCTTTTTCAAAATGTAATATAAGCCTGAGCAGGGTACTAAGCTACTGTTAAGGGCCAGAAGTTGTGGTGTGCCGTTGCACAGTAGGTTGATGACAGACAAGGTACTGTACATTTGAAAATGCCAGAAGAAAGGATTATAAATATTTTTGCCACAAAGAGATGTTTTGGCACTGGAGATCAAACCTAGGCCTTATGCACGTGACACATGTGCTTTACCAGTGAGCCGCCCCCAGAGTCATGATGGATGTTTGAGGAGAGAAATATGTTTAACCTGGGCTGAACACTCTATGATGTATACATGCAGCTAAAGAGCACATGGTACTTCGTTAATATTATGCCTTTTCATGTTTTTAATATAAATCCAATGAAATCAAAGCCACAAAATGCCCCCAAAAATCAAAAAAATGAGGAAACGAAGCGAGAAAACATCTTTCTTAACTCCTTCACACCCTTACCAGAGTGGAGCCTTGCCAGGGTCACCACCGGCTTCACCCTTGGCATAAAGAACAAAAAACAAGGGACAAATCTTAATGTACTGCAGTTGCTTCTTAAGTCCCCATGTCTATCTTAGGTAGTGTATTCCTGGATAAATATATTGAAGATCTATAGTAAAGGTGTGTGTGTGTGTGTGTGTGTGTTTACGCACACTTACCAGTCATAACACTCCTGCCAAAATGAATTAATGCTTAACAACCAAACAGATAGAGCCACCAGCATGAAGTTAATAAAGTGCAATAATGGAAATTTAGAAAGAGCATTGTAGTGGATTGATAACTGATGGTGAACTTAGAACCCCAGCTGAACTGAGTAAGCATGGTGCTGGGTGTGGCGGGCCCACCTGGGGATTGTGGCCAGCAGCATAAGAGGCAGAACTGGAGAAGGAAAAGTTAGGGCTGCTGGGAGTGGAGAAAGGCTGTTGGAGCTGGTGGAAGCTGTTGGTTGTTTTGGAGGAGCTCGTCATGCTGGCTTTCCTGATGAACTGGGCTGTTTTCATCCTCTGAGGAGCTTGGGACCTCGCTGGCACTGAGAATGGCTTTGATTCACTTTGGGGGAGTGCTGGTCCTCACTTTGAGCATCACTTCCTGGCATAGGAGGGGAAGATGGTGCGCTGGTGGTCTCCAGGAGAAGCTTGCTGTGTTGGCTTCCCTGATGGGAACTTGGCCATCTTGATCACTGGAGGTGCTCAGGACCTCACTGTGGCTGAGGATGGCTGTGGTACCTTTCGGGGGAGTTCTGATTCTTCTCAGTGTTGCTTCCTGGTTCCGGTGCAGATCCCTCAGCCTGCTAGCACAGATCCTTCATCCTGCTAACACAGACTTCCTAGATTCCACCACTGACCTTTGGGCCTTCGTAGCACAGATCCATGAAACAGGACTGCATGAAACATTGTCATGGGCTCTGGACCTCCAGGTGGACTCATGGAAGACATTGTTATGAGCTCTAAGCCTTCAGCTGGACTCATGTAGAACACTTCTGTGGGATCCAGGCCCTCAACTGGATTCCTTAGTCTTAGTGTGTGGACAGATTTTCTGTACTCTTTTGTGTATCAGTCTTTGGGTGACTATTATAAATAATCTTATAAAATATGTGTTCTGTATTATATATTGTTCCCCTTGCAAGAATAAGCCCCAAACCATTACAATCATTATTTATCACTAGTCTTTAGAGGTCTGAGGGAAGGCTTTTGTGGATAAGGAACTCATCTTGGAAAACATACCAACCAGGAAGGGTCCAAAGTACATAATCTCAGCTGGGTCACATTCTCTTTTCTCAGGATGTGTTTCCGTCTGTACCTAATGACAAAGTGTGTGGTGGGATTGATATTTTTTCTTCTCTGAGGATATAGGGATGTCAGCAGGAAAGCAATGTTTGTTTGGGTCACTTATTGGGAAAATAAAATCATTACATGTATAGCGAGTTGAGATTTCTTAACAGACTTAACAATGTTAAAGTTATAAACTAGCATTGAATTTTGGGACATACAGCTCTCTTCCTAAAAATAGCTCTTGTTTCAAAAACACACTCACTATCATTGTGTTGAGTAAAAATGTAATATTAAAAATGGAATATTCTAACTAATATTTGTAAGAATATGTGTGTGTGAAATTCCTTAACACTAAGAAAAATACTATATGACTTCTAGTGTAGAGTAGGTTTTTTGGATGGATTTTCTCATTTGTTGTTTTTTGCTCTAAAAAATAAAATCAGTTTAGGACTATTAAAGTATGTTTTATAATAACCTCTTTTATTTCAAAATCATCTGGAAGTTTTGCTAAATAAAAGCAAAGTTTTGCTTTTAAAAAATGGAACAGAATGACATCTGCCAAGACTCCAGCAAAATGGAGAAAAGGGGAAAAAAGTTAAAATGTTTGGAGCTCCATCTTCTGGTCGTGAAACAGCATAAAACTGACATGTGATAGCAACAGAAACTGGGTTAAAGATCCTCTTTCGTCTAATTGATTTCTCTTGCCAAATAGACTTCAAATTCTTGAATCTGGAAAGGCAGCTTTTCATGATCTAGCACCAATCCCTTCTCTGCCACCATCATTCTTGTATTTTAACAGGCCTTTGCCGGAGGAAAGCACAGAGCCATTAGCCTGCTTTTAAGGAGGGACTCTTTAAGTCACAACCATCAAAGCCAAGTTGATCAATCATGTCACGCTCAATAAACCATACAAATAATACCCAAACAAGGCTCTTCTCCCCAAATTGAAACCTAACAGAAATAGTTAATTTCCCTTCAACCAGTATCAGTTTTAATCCTGTTCCTCCCAGAAGCAGCCAAAGTGTGGGCTTGCGGTCCCTTCTGGATATGATGTAAACTGTGTTGTGTGTGTAATCAGACTGGTAGAAATTGCTTGGTACTTCTTGTAAACTGGAGTTGGGATGCATTATGTATGAGTATGTTTTATATACATAATACAATGCTGAGTGAAGTTGCTTTTTTTACGTGTTGCCATTGATCTTGGGAATCCACCCACTATGTTACATATCTATGTAGTTTATTCTTTTTTAATAGCAACATATTATTCCATAACATTTAATCTGTTTCCTTTTAGGATTGTCTGCATAATTTCATATATTCCTGGGCACCGTATTTCTGCAGCAGATGTACTGTGAAGTAGAATCGCTGGCCATAGAGTATGTGTATCTTTGGTTTTGACAGATCCTGACTTCTAAGCTCTGAAGCAGTGGTTGCAATGAAATGGCCCCTTTCTGGCTGTAATGATTGATACATTGTGTCAACTTGAGGAATCTAGAAGCTTAACTATGTAATTCAGCAGTTGCCCATCCTAGAGCGTAGAGGACATGCCCTAAACACTCTAGGAGGTTGTTCATTGCATAAACTTGAGAAGTTTAGAAGTTTAACTAAGTGACTTGGCAGGGGGCCAGAGTCCTCACTTTGTAAACATCCTGAGCCTGTGCAAGAGGAAGGCACAGAGATGGTACAAATGCTACACCCAACCAGGGGTGGGTAGCCTGCTTAAAAAATAAGGGAGGAAAAAGCTTGCTCTCCCCCTTTCTGTTCTTGTTGCTTTTGCTGTCACCGTGAACTGTTGCTCCTTTGCCATGCCACCTTGCTTTGGAGCCAGCTGATTATGGATTGAAACCTCCACAAACTGGGAGCTAAATAAACCTTTCCTCCTTTAACTTTGGGTGTTGGGTAGTTTGTCTCAGCAATGAAAGAAAAGTAACCAAAACACCTGCATATTTCTTTGGCCATACATCTAACAATATTTCCAACATTTGAACTTTTAGAGTCAATTTGGTAGATAACAGAAGTTTTGTTCTCCCTGTTACCAGCAATTGAACTCAGGGCCTTCACACTGAGCTATATTTCCGAGACTTCCCCTGTCCCTTTAAACGTTTTACTTTGAGACAGGGTCTTGTTCATTGCCCAGGCTGGGCTTTAGCTTGTGATTGTCCCTCCTCCACCACCCAGAGTGTCAGGATTACAGGCACATGTCTCCCCAACCAGCTGAACAACCAGTATTTTATTTCAACTGCACTGCTGGTGCACTGATCATTTCATCTAGTCTTTTGAAACTTGACTCTAATTCTTTACAATGTTCATGTCCTTCAGTCTCTCTGGGGAGTTGTTTTTATTTTTGATCTGCAGTAATTCTCTGTACATTCAGGATAATAATTATGTGTAGAGTATTTTTCTGGATATTAAAAATTTTGCTTAGGGTCTTATTTGTCACATGTAAGTTTTGGTTTTATCTAATTAATTAGACAATTAATTAGATCAACTTCTGACTTATATTCCTTATACTCTCCTGCACATATCTTCTCACATTTTTATGTATATTATAGCAGTGTGGCTAGAGCTTCCCATATGCCTCTTAAGGCTCAATACCACTTAGCCTGTTTACTCTTATTGTATTTATGTACGGCGCTGGGGATGGAGCCTAGGGTCTCGTACACGCTAGGCAATTGTTCTACCACTGAACTACATTCCCAGCCTCATTATAGATGCTTTTAGTTCTGTTGTGTATATGCCTGAGAGCTTCTCCCATCCTGCAGAAGAATTAGTCTCCAGCGCTCACCCTGGGGAACAGTTCAAACCTGGATTGTTGTGGTTGGTGTTTAATTCCTAGCTCTCCTTTTCCTTTGGGTAGATACTGGCTCCCTGGGGTCCAGCTTGACTAAGTCTCAGCTTTGACGGTACTTTGCTTAGTAACACACTCTGTTTCCTGACTTCTCTTCCCTGACTCCCTCTTTCACTTTCCTTCCTGGGGTTTCTGGGGTCCCCTTTCAGGTAAGCCACTTTCCTTGCAACTGCTCAAGGTCTTCTGGGAGCCCCAATTCAATAGTGTCATTTAGTGGGCACTTACTCTGCGAGGCATGCCTAAGGTCAGGCTAAGACCCCCTAAGAAAATGCACAGTTAACTAACTGACTGCCTGGTATTGTGTGAAAAATAGCAGGGTCATGAGCGAACACGTACTTGGCATCACGCAGAATGGACAAACCTTGCCCATGTAGGCTTCTGTTAGAGGCCTTCCTGCCCCAGGCCCCAGTCCCCGGAGGGCCCTAGGCCAGCTGAGAGGCAGGCAGGTTGGACGCCACTTCACCAGCTGAGTCTTTTAGCCCCTCCTTCCCCTCCTGGCACTTCCTCCTTCCCCGCCCTCTCCCCAGGGAGTCACAGCACTTCTCCTTGCCAGGTCTCACCTACAGATGCGCTGGTTCACTTGTTTGCATGTAGACGGTAAGCTCAGATCTGGAAGGGGAACCAGCAATTGGAGGGTAGGGTGGGACGAGGAGGGGAAGGAAGCTTTGCTAGTTAAGATGCAAGTGTCAAAAGGCTGGTAACCTGGATGGGATTAGAGCGAAGGCACACTTGCTCCTCACTGCCTTCTTCCTGCCATGGACTGCTCCTCCTTGACCATCACCCCCTGCCATGAAGCCGGCCAACTGCGGGCTGAAATCTGCACAAACTGTGAGCTAAACAAACCTTTTCCCCTGTAAAAAGAAGATGCAAATGTGAGCAAAAACACTGACATGACTGTCTATGAAGCTGGTGAAGAGATAGTGGTTGTTTTGGCCAGTGCAGTGGGGTTTCCAGGTTTTTGAGAATGAGAAGCCTTTGTTAATAAGAAAACATCTGTAGTCTCCTACATAACACTAACTACACTTTTATTATGCTGTAAACTGACACACATCTTTAAGTAAGTACCGGAGACACCTTCAGTTTGCAGACCTCAGTTGGAAGAAGGTACAGACACAGACCCCTTTGCCTCCTCTCCTCCTTCCCCAATCCTTTATGCACAGGCTGAGTTCTCATGGACTAAGTATGATTTCTGTGCAGAGGTTCATCCATTCATTTAACAAACAGTTATTGAATGCCTGCTAATGTGTAGTGAGTTTTTTAGGCTCTGGGAAGACAGTTGTAAGAGAGACAGAGACTCTCCCTCACTTTGGGAAGCTTATATTCTAAGGGAAGAGACAGACAACGAAAGATAGTCCACAAATGCTTACAGCATTTTAACTGGTGTTATGTTGTGGAGAGTAGGGATTGTACGGGCAGAGCACCCTAAATAGAGTGGAGAGATACCTTTCTAGTGTCCCGATATGGAGTGAGCACTTGAATTAGGCAGAGTCCTTCACCCCTCAGCAAGAAGAGGCTCTGGTCAAGGGAACTGCGAGGGCAAAGCCCAAGAATGGGTAACAAGATGGGTGTGGCCAGGGGAGGTTTGGAGAAACATGAATCACAGGAGAGGATGAGGGGGGATGAGCAGTGGCAGTCACTTTAGGTTGTGTCTCGCAGATCTTTGTACGATTATGAGGAAGCTGTTAGATTTTAATCAGAATAGTGGCATAATCTGACTTGTGGTTCCCATGCGTCCCCATGGCTGTTTGTGAACTGGATTATTAAGTTAGGGTTGAAGCTGAAGGCCAATGGTAGAAATCTAGGTGAGAGATTCTCCAGAGTTTCTGATTTGTGGAGTAGGACGAGGACTGAGCACTGACATGGGTTTTACAATGGGGAGTTTACTGAGGAGGTAAGAAGAGGCCGTGAAGATCTTTACTGGGCAGTGATACCCTAAGTGTTGTATGCTATGAAAATTTGTCTATTGGTAGCAGTAGAATTAGACTGAATGAAAAAAACCTGCAGCCAGGGAGATATCTTAGGTGCCCATTTTAACAGTCTAATGGGGAGACTGGGCACTGGGTTGGGGAGCAAAGGTAGGAATGGGCAGGGGACCTCAGGGTCTGAATCAGAAGAATAAGACACTCAAAGGAATATTGGATAAGAGAGACACAAGGGTCAAAGATAAATTTTTGAAATTTCGTGACAAGAAAACTGAGAAAGTCAGGGAAAGACTGGATTTGGGGAAGATGATGTCTTTAGTTTTCAGTGTGATGACATTGAAGTTCTAGATACCTAGGTTGATATCAAAATTCACCTATCAGTTCTTGCTCTTCAACCCTCTTTCAGCCATACCTCTATTTTTCTTTTTTTTTTTTTTTTGTTTTGGGAACTGACCTCAGGACCTTGTGCTTGACAGGCAGGTGCTTGTGCTGTTGAGCTAAATCCTTGACCCCTCAGCTGTCCCTCTTTTGAGACCCCAGAAGGTTCTGGTAAACCTGGCTGTGCCTGATCTGCAGCAAGTCCTGTCCTCACGGCCTCCACACCTGGACCACACTTTTCTTCCTAGGATGAAGCTTTGTTAATTTATTCGGTAGTCTCCACTGTGATCCACACAGAGCATGAGCCTCCCAAGCCCCCTAACTTGCCTTTGTTTATGTGTTGGGTTTAAGGTATCAGTGATAAGTTTTGGGGAAAATGTCTTTCAGGGGCCCTGAGTTCAAGCTGCAGTACCATAAAAGAGAAAAATCTCTCAGAATGGAAATGGAAGTCCAGACTGTGAACTAGAGGTAAAAACGCGGGAGTCACTTGCTATCAAAGTGCATAAAAAGTCAAAGGGCAGGTATATAATAAAAAAGAATATTAATTAGAGATGCTGGAGAATTCTATGTAGGGGAAAGTTAATTTAAAAACGGAGGTGAGGGAATTAATTCCAAAGCTATCAAGACAACTCCTCAAAAGTAAAACTTGTTTAGCCAGTTACCTTCATGGGTCATAGTGTAGCGGGGGTGGGGGGACTCAGAGCATGCATGTAGTGAGTGAGAGGAAAAGAAATAAACAGGAATTTTTATGAGCTTTGAAGGAGAGGCCTAGAGAAAGGCCAGAAAAGGGACAACTGGGGGGGTTGGAGGGGAACGCTGGGCAAAAGAGTGGCAGGCACTAGCATGGCCACAGGAGCTGAGCAGTGCGCTGGTACTGGGGGTGGGGATGGCTTTGACTATGGAGAAGACAGGTCTTTTGGTCACATTTTTTTGATTCTAGGATACAGTGCATAATGGGATACACCATCAAGTTAATCACAGCTTTATAGGAAAGATATATGATAATGTTTTTTTCCTACTTCCACTTTTTAAATTTTTTTTTATTTTAAAGAGAATAGTAAAGAAAAATAGCAAAATACAAACAAACCAAAGCAAGAGCATTAAAAATGATATGGGGTTCCAAATCACTTGATAGGAATGAGCAATGGTTGTTGTGTTCCGTACTGTTATCTTCAACTACGTGGCTCAGATGGCCGGATTATAATCATATGTTAACTGTACACATTGCTTTTAAGAAGCAACAAAATGCCAAGAACACTGAAATGGGGAAAATGTATTTTAGAATAGCAGAAGCACTGAGCTCTTTCCTAAACGTTTCATTGTGCTGTAGTGGAAAATAGCACATCCTCCTGCCTCACCTTCAAGGACGGTGCCCTTGAAACTTCCGTAAAGACATAGAAGCGCAGCTACACTGTGACTAGGTATTATGACACTAGGGTTCTGGAGAGTTCCAGCAAGGAACGTGCTCCGTGTTGAACCAGTGCAGAGCAGAGGACAGGAATATAATAGGCCACGACACTGGTGAATTTAGCAGGCGCAGAAACCCAAGGAAGTGACTTGCAGCAAATGTTCCTGCAGCTATGCCTTTCCATTACTGCTGGGCGGGGTGTCTTTACATTTTAAACCACATACTATTAAAAGAAAAAAGACACTGGATGGCAGAGAGTGACTGTTTTGGGGACATCCAGGTTGTAGACGGTACATTTAGAGGAAGAAAGAAAGTGGAGATACGGAATAACCATGGAAGAGACGGAAGAAAATGGTTTCACATTATTTGTAACAATTAGATGACATTATACCTGGGTTGGCTAACGGGGCATCAGATCTGTTTGTCCTTGAAAGTCTCTTCCAGCCCATAACGTGATGGCCTCCCTGTCTTGTTTCTCTCCATGGCTCAGGGGATGGGATCCAGGGCCTCACACAGGCTAGGCAAGTGCTCTGCCACTGAGCTACACTCTCAACCCCTTACCTGTGTTTATTTTATGGGAAAATAGTGAACTTCAATGATGGTCCCTAATTTTAACTCACGATGTGATAATTTCATCATTTGGAGGGATGAAGTGGATGTGAGGCTCCTTTATCCTCCACCTAAACCTGACTGCAAATTCCCAAATTAACCAAATTGTGTAGAAGTTGAAAGAGAATTTCAGGTGTGTACTTTCTGATCAAAGAAAAATCGTCATTTCATTCTCTGACACAATGTAATGAATCCAGTCGATGTCTTCCAGAATTGTTATAGAGTCCACTCTCTGCACAGTAGTGTGTGTGTGTGTGTGTGTGTGTGTGTGTGTGTGTGTGTGTGTGTGTGTGTGTATGAGAGAGAGCAAGAGATAGAGATGCGCAGGATTAAACCCAGGTCCTCATGCATGCTAAGCAGGCATTGAAACACTTAACTGCGTGCCCACCCCGGGACTAAGCTTTTATCAATTTGTTTTAATTTCCTGAGAGATTCATATCACTAATGTAATTTCAGTTGCAAAATTTGTTTTTTCAAGTTGTGTAGATCCAAGTGAATGCAGCTTGAATCTTCATCTATGTACTTGAGTGTAAAGAATTTCATATATTTTCTGAAGGTATCATATGAGAGTAATGTTTTCACCATTATCCTATCCTTCTAATCAGTTTATATTTTTAAATGCTAAGGGATTTCAAGTACATTAAAAAGCATATTGCTTCAATAAAGAAATCCAGCAATTTGATTTGTAGATACAGTACATCGATTTAAGTTGTTCTGGGATTTATATATGAGCTAATGTGTATCCATAATTATTTTAGTTGTAGCAACATGGCTTTCATTTTGCATAACTAATAAGGGTAAGAGATGAGTCAGACTAATGATATTGCTTTGTGTTTCTTTAGCATCTTTCATCTGCACCTCACTAAATACTTTGTAAACAATAATTAAACATCACCTCACAACACACCTTGGAGGGAAGGATAGTGTTATTCTTTCATGGGGAGACACAGAAAGGCTTAGCTAAGGCAAATATTAAATATATACAACTGAGTTAGGTAAAGGTTCTCACAATGCTTCTTAGGAAGCAAAGAGGGAGAGTCATAGGTGTACAGTTTATGAGACAATGAGTTTCAGGAAATGCAGGCCCTTTTGTGAAATTAATTTTGGAGATTAGGCGTTCAACTGAAGTTCCTGGCTCGAAGAGTGTATATCACTCAGTAACCAAACTTATCTTTTTTTTTTTTCTGAACTGGAAAAGCAGGTCAGGATTACTGCAACTTGCTTGAACTTAATAATTCAAATCAATCATATGATCTGGGTATTCTAGCACAACATTGACTTTAAGCTGATTTGCTTCTTCCATAAGTAGATTCAAGTTGTTCTTATTATGTAACCTAGTTTTTGGTTTTGCAAACGAAATCACCCTAAGTATTATGGGTAATCTTCTAGCTTTGTTTCTGTATACATAGGTGAAGTGGATATCGAACAAGAATCAGGTGATTTGAGTAATTCAGATAGCATATTCGTCAAAAATATCATTAAGTAGCTAATAATGCAGATCAAAATTCAGCGAGACAGAATTTCATTTTTTTCTTCCATGAAAAAGTTGAAGCTAGATCCCCCTGGTCAGCATGGCAGCTCTAACGCCCAGACACTGAGGGTCCAGCCTCTTTTGCCTTTTCTTCCGTCGTCCGTAGCATGTGGTTTTCATCCCCGAGGAAGCGTTGTGGCCCAGTGCGATTACCAGTGTGTCAGACCTCATGCCCGTGCTCAGGAAGAAGGAGAAACAGCAGGGCACGCTCCGGCTGTCTCTGTGGCAGAACTTTCTCTAAAGGTCCGTTTACCTTCATCAAATGTCCCAAGCTGCAGGGGTAGCTGGTAAATGCAGTTATTTAGCTACCAGTACTTGGAATAAAATAAAAATTCTATTATTTAGGAAAAAGGAAAGAATGAGTATTGAGGGAGTGACAAGCAGCTCTTAGCTGTAGCCAGAAACCAAAATCAACAAAGAAAGCAAGTGAGCAAGCAGTCCAGTCTTCTTTGGAGAGTGAATTTTGTGATTTGCCTTTTTGTCTTGCTGAAATGGAGTGAGCAGCTGATCCATTTCCCCTGCGTTTCTTGCTCGGGGGCCCCACCCATGGGTGTGCATGTGTGGCCCTGGCAAGGAAACCACCAAACCTGCAAGTCCATCAGCAGGACTGTCTGGAAGTGCTTTTTCGCTAGGTTGCTCCCCTCCCTGCCTTTGGTCATGAACTTGCAGAGAGATCCTCAGTGTGCTCGTAACCCTGCTGCTGCCAGTTAGCGAAAGTAGTGCTAGAACAGCGCGGCCTCCGCCTCTGCATTAGATCGCTGTAACCTGGAACACAAGCACACTTTCCATTTGAACTGCCTCCTATACTGTGTTCTGTATGAGTGTGTGTGCTGTCCCGAGATTTACCTGCTCCTTATGCCTCAAAATGCTGATTCTGGGGAGGAGCATTCCATTATTAAAAAGTATTTTTATTTTTGGTTGACACATAATACGCGTACTTACGGGGTACAAATATGTATGCAATGATACACTATGTATATATATATATATGTATATATATATATATATATATATATATATATAGTGTAATGATAGAGCATGACACTTAGCAATTCCACCTCCTTAAACAGTATTATTTCTTGCACTGGTAATGCTCAAATTCTTCACCTGCAGTTACTGTGAATTGCAGAGTTGGTTGTTGTGGACCACAGATGTCCCACTAGTTGTACAATATTAGAATTACGTTCTCTTCTCTAACTGTGTTTTGGTACCGGCTATCCACCCTCTGCTGTCTCTCATTCTCTCCTGACCTCTTTTCTATTCTCGGCTTCTATGTGATGATTAATTAATTAATTAATTAAAATGAATTAATTTTCGTTTCCACAAATGACTGACAATATGTGGTATTTGGCTTTCTGTGGTTGGCTTCTTTCACTTAATGTAATTTCCTTGGTCCTATCTGTGCAGTCACAAATGACAGGATTTCATCCATTTATGGCTCAATAATATTTCATTATCAATATATCACTTTTGAGTCCATTCATCCATTGATGGATATCTTGGTTAACTTTACTTCTTGACTATTGTGAATAGTGCTGTGATAAGCATAGGCCAGTATGTATTTCTCTGAGATAATGATTTCATTTCCTTTGAAATATATACCCAGTAATTGGGGTGGTGGATCGTTTGGTAAATCTATTGTCAGATTGCTGAGAAACTTCATACTATTTTCCATAATGACGTATCTTTGGCATACAATGTTCCATAATAAACAATGTATAGGAGTTTGCTTTTTTCCACATTCTTGCCAGCATTTTCTTTTTTTTTTTTTTTTTTGTCTTTTTAGTAATAGTCATTCTAATTGGGGTGAGGCAATATCCAATTGTGATTTTGATTTCCTAAATGATTAGTGCTATTGACTATTTTCATGAACTTCTTGGCCATATGTATATTTTTGAGAAATGCCTATTTAAATCATTTGTTCATTTTTTTATTTTAAAGAGAATAATAATAAAAAAGAAGAAAAACAATAGCAACATATCAACAACATAGACAAAACAAAACGAAGCAAAAACAATAAAAATGATACCGGGTTTCAGAACAAACGGATAGGAATTAACAGTGGTTGTTATATTACATATTGTTATCTTAATGAAGTTGTTCAAGTTACCAGAAATAAGAATGTAAGATGGATCAAACCATTAAAAGGAGTAAAAAATAAAAACAAAGAAACCCCATTAGAAATGATACAGAGTTTCACTAGACAAGACAGTAGGATTTTACCAATGGTTGTTATATTGCATATTATTGTCTGCAAATTAGTTGTTCAGATTACCTGATATAAGCATGAAAAATTGGTCAAAAAATTTAGCATTAACTGTTTCTTTCAATGAACCATTAGACATCAGCAGTACAGTTATCACAGCTACCCATACAATTATTTTCCCTTCCTTCTTTCTTTCTTTTCTCCTTTCCCGCATCCCAGTTGTTCCTTCCTTTGAGCAATTTTTTCCCATTCATAATACCTATTGTACATTTTGGTTTTATACATGTTCAAACATTTGTTCATTTTAATTGGATTTTTTTCTTTTGCTGTTGCAATTTTTGAGTTCTGCATGTATTCTAGGTATTTGCCCTTATCTGATCAATCTTTTGCAATTTTTTCCCCCATTCTGTCAGTTGAATTCATTCTGTTTGTTTCCCTTGCTGTGCAGAAGCTTCTTAGTTTGATATAATCCCATTTGTTTAATTTTTGCTTTATTATCTGTGTTTTGGGGAGCCTATACTCATCCCAATGTCTTACAATGCTTTCTCTACTTCTTTCTAGTAGTTCATAGCTTTGGGTGATAAGTTTAGGTCTGTAATGTATTTTGGGTTGAATTTTATGTATGGTGAGAGATGGGTGTCTACTTTTATTTGTCTGCATATGCACATCTAGTTTCCCCAGCGTCGGTGTCAGGAGATTACTCTTTTCCACTGTACATTCCTGGTGCCTGTATTGGCTGCAAATAGGTAGGTTAATTTCTGTATTTTCTACTCTGTTTCATTGGTTGGTGTCTATTTTTACACTGGTAGCCTGGCGTCCTATTACTGGAGATTTGTAGTATGTTTTGAAGTCTGATGTTAATGATGCTTTCAATTTTGCTCCCTTTTCCACCTGTAGGATTGTTCTGAGTGTCCTTTGAGTACTTTGGATCTTTTGTGGTTCTGTACAAATTTTGTGATTATTTTTCAATTTATGTAAAATATTGGAATTGCATTGAATCTGTAGATTGCTTTGTGTAGCATAGATATTATAACAATATTAGTTCTTCTAATCCATGAGTAGGGGACATCATTTTTTGATGTCCTTTATGATTTCTTTTTCTGTTTAACTGTAAAGAGAACCCGCACCCCCAAAATTTTCAAAAGAAGATCATAAGAGGGTAACAATGGTTAATAATTTATATATTGTTAGTTTAGTACATGGTGAAAGATATGGGTCCAATTTTAATCTTTGGCATGCGCAGAGCCAGTTTTTCCAGGACCATTTATTAAAGAGGCTGTCTTCTTCCAGGGAATTTGTTTGGCATCTCTGTCAAAGATGAGGTAGCTGTGTATGTCTGGAATTGCTTCTGTATCTTTTAGTCTGTACCACTGATCTTTGGGTCCATTTCTTTGCCACTACCATGGTGATTTTATTTTATTTACTTATTTTTTTATAATTTTATTTTTAAAAAAGGAGAAAAAAAAGAACGAAGGAAAGGAAAAATATATATGTATATATACAGGATAGCTGGGGTAATTATACCACTGATTTGTACTGGTCTAATGAAAGGAACAGTGAACACTTTAATTTTTTTCCTTCTTTTTAATGTTTTTTTTTTTTTTTTTTTTTTTTTTTTTTTTTTTTTTTTTTTTTTTTTTTTTTTTCCTGGTACTGGGGATTGAACTCAGGGCCTTAGTGCTTACCGGGCAAGCACTTACACCACTGAGCTATACCTCCAGCCCTCTTTTTAATGTTTTGACTAGTTTTGCCTACTTATATCTGCTAATGTGAACAATTAATTTGAAGATAACAATATGCAATGTAACAGCCCCTATTGAATTCCTAGCACCTTGTTTAGTGACATTCTGTATTATTTAAATTATTTTTTATTCTCTTTAAAATAAAAAAACAAACAAAATTTCAAAACAAGATGATAGGATGGTAACAATGGTTCATACATTATGTGTATATATATATACATATATATATATATACACACATTTATATATATATATATAAATTTTTTTCTTTTTTCTTTTTCCACCCTTTTTTTCCCCCATTCCCCCAACCCAGTTTCTCTTTCCTTTTGAAGTTTCTTTCCATTTACAATGTCTATTGTATATTTTGGATCTTACTTACTCTTTCATCTTCTCACACTAGGGAGATAGTATGATGTTACATATGTGTTCTGGTTTATTTCACTTATGAGTATGGTCTCAAGTTGCATCCATTTACTTATAAAAATCTCCAGTTTATCCTACTTTATGGTTGAGTAATATGCCATCATATAAAAAGACCATATGTTTTTTATTCATTCCTCAGTTGATGGGCATTTGGGTTGTTTCCAAGATCTGGCTATTAAAAATTGTCCTGCTATAAACAGGGGCACACATATGTCACTGTGGTATGATGTTTTTAATTCTTCTGGGAAAATACCTAGAAGGGGAATAGCTGGGTTGAATAGGACCTCAAATCCTCATTTTTGGAGGAATCTCCACACCAATTTCCACAATAGTTGTACCAGTCTACAGTCCCACCAGCAGTGGAGAAGTGTTCCATTTCTCCACAGCCCTACCAGCATTTGTCATTTGTTAGTTTCTTCATAGTAGCCATTCTTTCTCTGGTGACATGCATGGAATCTCAGTGTTGTTTTAATTTGTGGCTCTCGAATGAGAGTAATGTTGAACAGTTTTTCATATATTTATTTGCCAATGCCATTTCTTCATCTGTGACAGGTATATTCATGTCAGATGCCCATTTTTGGATTGTGTCTTTAATTTGAGAGATCTGATTTCTTGAGTTATTTTTATGTTCTCAATAGTAATCCTTTATCTGAAGAACAGCTGGAAAACTTTTTTCCCACATTGAGGGTTGTCTCTTCACTCAGATGGTGCTTTCTCTAGTGCAACAGTTTTTTAATAAGATGAGATCCCAGTTGTTGATTCTGTGTAATAGTTCCTGTGAGATCAGGATTTCTTCATAAAGCCTTTGCCTAGACCAATGTATTCAAGAGTTGTACCTGGTCTATCTTCCAGCAGATTTAATTTTTGTGTTTTAATATTGAATATTAATATTTAGATCTTTGATTTTGAATTTAGTTTGGTGCCTGGTGAAAGATATGGGTCCAATTTTAATCTTTGGCCTTTTCAGAGCTAATTTTTCTAGTACCATTTATGAAAGAGGCTATCTTTCTTCCAGTGAATGTGTTTGGCGCCTTTCTCAAAGATAAGCTGGCTGAGTACATCTGGAGTTGTTTCTGCATCTTCTGGTCTATTCCACCGATCTTCATTTTTTTGCTAGCCCCATTCTGTTGTTATCACTATAGCTTTGTGCTATAATTTCAGGTCAGGGATTGTGTTGCCCCCTGCATCGCCTTTGTTCTCTGCAATTGTCTTTGCTCTTCTGGGTCTCTTCTGGTTCCAAATGAATTTCAGGGTTGTTTTCTCTAATTCTGTGAGATATACTTTGGAATTATGATTGGAATTGCCTGAAATCTGTGAAATAGTTTTGGAAAGATGGCCATTTTCACTATTTTGGTTCTTCCTCCCCAAGAACAAGGGATATATCCCCATTTTCTGATATCCTGTTCAATATACTTTTTCAGAGTAGTGTAGTTTTCAATGTAGAGGTCACACTTCCTTTGTTAGATTGATTTCTAAGTATTTCATGTTTTGAGATGCTATAGTGAAAGGTGTTATTTCCCTAATCTCTCTCTCAGTAAGCTTGTTATTCATGTACAGGAAGGCTATTGATTTTTGAGTGGTGACTTTGTATCCAGCTACACTACTGAATTTGTTTATTAAATCTAGCAGTATTTTAGTGGAGTTTTTGGAATCTTCTCTGTAGCGTATCGTGTCATCTGCAAATAATGATAATTTAAATTCTTTTTCTATCATTATTCCTTTTATTTTTTCTATTGCCTAATTGCTCTAGCTAAAGTTTCCAGGACTAAGTTGAATAAGAATGGAGACAGTGAACATCCTCATTTGTTCCTGATTTTAGAGAGAAAGATTTCAGTTTTTTCCATTTAGTATGATATTGAATGTTGGTTTGTCATAGATGACTTTTATTGGAATGAGATAAAGACCATCTATTCCAATTTTATGTAAGTTTTTTAAAAATCATGAATGGGTGCTGGATCTTGTCAAAAGCTTTTTCTGCACCTGTTGAGATGACCACATGATTTTTATCCTTGGCTGTGTTAATATGGTGTATTACATTTTTTGATTTACATGTGTTGAATCATCCCTGCATCCCTGGGATGAATGCCACTTGGTTGTGGTGTATAATCTTTTTGATGATTTGCTGCATTCTGTTTGCCAGTATCTTACTGAGAATTTTTTCATCTATGTTCATTAGGGAAATTGGTCTGTAATTCTCTTTCTTAGTTGAATCTTTCTTCTGTTTTGGTGTCAGGGTAATCATCCCTCCAGGAATGAATTTGGGAGTATTATTTCCCTTTCAATTTCATCCAGGAGTTTGAGAAGTAGTGGTGCTAAGTCTTCTGTTAATTTCTGGTGGAATTCAGCAATGAATCTGTCAAGACCTAGGCTTTTCTTTGTTGGTAAGTTTTTAATAATATCTTTGCTTTCATTGATTGTTACTGTTTTACTTAGGATTTTCATTTCTTCTTGATTCAGCTTTAGGTAATTCATATGTATCTAGGAATTTGTGCAATTCTTCTGCATTTTCAGTCTTATTAGAATACAAGTTTTCCAAGTAGGTGTAGATGATCTTCTTGACTTCTGTAGGGTCCATTGTGATTTCACTGTTATAATTACTAATTGCATGGATTTTAGTCTTTTCTTTCCTTTATTTTAATAAAGTTAGGTAAGTGTTTATCAATTTTATTTAATCTTTCAAGGAACCAACCTTAGATTCATTGATTCTTTGTAATTTTTTTACAAAGAATGCCTTAATTTCTGCTCTTATCTTTGTAATTTCTTTCTTTGTATGAGCTTTTGGCTTAGCCTGCTCTTGTTTCTCTAGAAGTTTGAGGTTCGCCATTAAGTTGTTTATTTGCACTTGCTCTGTTTTTCTGATATGAGTATTCACTGCTATAAATTTCCCTCCTAGGGCTGCCTTCATTGTGTCTGTAAGTTCCAGTCTGTTGTACTGTCATACCATTTCATTTTAGAAACTTCTAATTTCTTCTTTCATTTCATCTGTGACCCACTGGTTGTTCTGGAGGGTGCAATTTAATTTCCATGTGTTTATGAAGGGTTTTTTTTTTTGTTTCTTTTGCCATTGATTTCCAATTTTATTGTGCCCTGGTCTGATAATATGCATGGGATAACCTCAAGTCCTTTGCTTTTACTTAAGCACGTTCTTACTTAAGCTAATACATGGTCTGTTTTGGAGAACCTCCCCTGTGCAGCTGAGAAGAATGTGTATTCTGATGTTGTGCTCTGCTAACATCTACTAAATCCATTTGTTCAAAGTTTGGTTCAGTTCTAATATTTCATTTTTGACTTTTTGTCCAGTTGACCTGTCATCTTTTGACAGTGGTGTATTGAGATCTCCCAGTACAAGCTTATTAGTAGTTATTTGACTTTTCATGCCCATTAATGTTTGTTTTATGTAGTTGTGTGCACTGGTACTTGTACATATATTTATAATTGTTATCTCTTCCTCTTGGATTGCTTCATTTACAAGGATATATTGATGTTATCTGTCTCTCTTAATCAGTCTTGGCTTGAAATTTATGTTAGCCTGCTAATATTTTGTTGAAAATATTTGCATTTGTGTTCGTCAGGGATATTGGTCTGTACTTCTGTTTTTTTCTTCCTTTTTTTTGTTGTGTCTTTGGTTTTGATATCAGTGCATTACTGGCCTCATACAATCAGTTTGGCAGAGTTTCTTCTTTTACTATTTTGGAACAGTTCACAATGAATTAGTATTAGTTCTTCTTTAGCTGTTTGATAAAAATGTAAGGAAAAAGACATGTGGTCCTGGGTTCTTTTCCTTGGGAGGCTTTTTGTTACCAACTCAATAATTAAGCTTATTGATCTAGTCAGGTGTTTTTATGTCTTTATGGTTCAATGTTGGTAGGTTGCATGTGTCAAGGAATCTACCTACGGATTGTAGGTTTTTCCATTTGGCCTATTGGATCTAATGACCCATTATACTGTAGTGTTAGTTGGAATGCCACCTTTTTCATGTTTGATTTTACTTATTTAGGTTTTCTCTCTTTTGCTCTTGTTTTGTCTGGCTAAGGGTTTGTTGATTTTGTGTATGTTTTCATTTTATTGCTCTTTTACACTGTTATTTTTGGACACTATCTCACTTCCTTCTGCTCAGATTTTTATTATTATTTTCTTCTACTAACTATGGGTTTGGTCTATTCCTGTTTTTCTAGTTCCTGGAGTTGTAGTATATGCTGTTTATCTGAACTCTTTCTTTGTGATATAGGCACTGATTCTTATAAATGCCCCTCTTCGTACTGGTTTTACTGTATTTCATAGATTTTAGTACATTTTATTACCCATTTTCATTTGTTTCTAGAAAATTTTGAGTTCTTTTGGGTTTTCTTTATTGGCCTGAAGGTAATTCTGAAAGAAAGAAAGAAAAAAAAAAAAACTACAAGAAAAATTGTTCTTTTTAAAGCTTTGTTCTTTTTGAAGCTGCCTAGTTCTGTAACTGCTTCTTGGCTTTGTAGCCTCTTTCTTAAGCCCTGTAACTGCAAGAGCATGTCCGAACATGCAGGATACCTGGTTGTACCATTGTGCCGAGGTTCATGACCTGACGATCATTCATCTGTCCTTGTAACTGATGTTCTCACCCTGCCAGCTAATTGGAAGAACTGCCAGGCTGTTCTGTCTCACCTCTGTACCACCTGCTTGTGCACCATTTAAAGCCCTAGGTCACCAGAGATCAGGACCTGATATTCTGGGAATGATCCCAATCAGTGCCCATCGATGTAAAATAAACCTGCCTCCAAATCCTGGGGGTCGTTTCAGCAGTTTTGCTTGCCATTGCCATTCAAGAGTACGTTGTTTGTTTCCATGTATTTGTATAATTTCTAAATTTCCTTTTAGAGGTAGGATCTAGTTCATCAGCTTGCGTGAGGCCCTGAATCCTGTGCACAGCACTGAAACAAAATAACACAAACCAAAACAACAGCAAAACTGCATATGAAACCCCCACAAAACCCTAAAAACATAAAAATAATAAAGTTACTCTTGTTGCTGATTTATAGTTTTAGCCCATGTGGTCAGGAATGGTAGCGATAGATTTTTTTTAAAATTTGGGGCTGTTTTGGTCTAATTTATGGTCTGTTCTGAAGAAGGTTGCATGTAAATTCCAACTTTGGGTAAAATGTTCTGTATGTATCTGTGCGGTCCATTTGGTCTGTGGTGTAGTTTAACTTTGATGTTTGTGGATTTTTTTTGCGGGGGGGGGGAGAGTTCCTGAATGATCCATTAATGAGACTGGGGTGCTCAAATTCCCAAAGAGAATTTCATTTAGCAGAAAAAAAAAATTTCATTTAGCAAAATTGTAGGTGCAACAGGATGTAGACAGTCACATGTGAGCGTTTCGGATTGAACGCTATCTTAAGTGCTCAGCTCCACATTTGAATATAACGTACGGTCAAGTAAGGTTTGAGTGACGATGAGAAGGCAGTCTGGGGGACACTTTCTACTCTTTTCGGGTGCCACTGGAGTGTTCCACTGATTCGTCTATATAGACAAACAGAAAAGGGGCCAAAGAAAACTTGGAGTTCATTCCTAGGGCCAAAGACAGGCTGAAGTTTTAAGAACGATGTTTGAAGATCAGAGGGTCCCTCTACTGGTCTCTAGTATAAATACACTTAAACGAACTGGTGTGTCCTACATATTTGTGGTGATAACACAAAAATCATCCCAAGTTAATCCTAAACTAGTAACAGGGAAGCGTTGCTTATAGGCCAGTTTTTACTAAAATCTAAAAAAAATCTTTTGTTTCCTTAATGTGAAATTGGGAGCTGTAGGTCACGGAATAAATCTGTTCTTTTTGTCTCTGTTCTTGGACTTTGCTTTTTTCCTGGTGCAGACCCCATGAGCAGTCAGTTTTCAGGGCACTCAGGTAGATGGAGTTTTAGTAGTTTCTAAAGTAATACTGTGTTGTTACTTTTGGGTTTAGAGCAGAATCAGAGCTAGATAAAAAGTCAAATAGATAAAGATCAAACTGTTAGTTTGGTATAAGGGAAACAAACTCCCAACCTGCTAGATGTCTGGTAGGGGTTTGTGTTCTCTAAAACCAAAGAAGGCATTTTAGGAACAATCGAGGTTAACAGCAGAATATATTTATTGGGGAGAAGAAAGCTTCTGTCCAACAGAAAGAAGGCATCGCGGGTGGGTTGAAAAGGACCTCGCCTTTTCTTGGAGGTTTTGTAGAGCAAACCCATGACGTGAGTCTTGTTCAGTGTGGAGAAAAATAGGAAATCACAGGGTGGGCATGAGGTGGGATAAAACTATGGTTAGCCAATATGATTACAAACATAATTGCTCAGGTAAAATTGATTGATTAAACTGGGATCAAACAGGGAAGTGAGTCCCGTAGCAAGTGGGCATGAGCACAGAACAGGGGATTTTCCTGGAGGGGATTAGGTTAGCGGCTCTTCCTGGCTTCCTCAGGGTGATAGAGACCAATTTAGAATATCAATCCCTGATGTGCATCCCTAGGGAGGGTGTGGGTGCATTTGTTTCATCCTTTATCTTGAGGTCTGGCCCACCGCAGAGGCGCCTGTCTCCCCCGAAGTTACAAGGCCTCTGGTCTTCTGCCCTGGTTCCTTTGGGGGCCTGGCCCTGTCTGCCTGCCTATAATATTTCTATGTAACTCTGTTGCCTACAACAAGTTTTTCTATCAAGAAAAGTGATATTGGAGAATGTGAGTTAGTTTTGTGGTTAACAGTGGGGTTCCCTAGGACTGTACCCAGAAATAAGTGCTTTCCTCTGGGTCCTGCTGGCCTGGTTTTGCAGGGACAGTTCCTTGCATCTGAGGTGTCATATAATTTGTGGTCCAAACCTAGACACTTTTGAAGGTTAGAGAGGTACCAATAGGAAGAAGTAGTAGGATCGCCCCAGGCACAGTGCTGTAATGGCCTGGATTTGTGCCAGCAGTCACAGCAGAAAGGCCACCTTTTCCAGGCCGGAAAATTCCCCAGAGAACAGAGCGATGGGGCTCAGCCTGGCACGCTTGGTTTCCCACCTGCCTCTTGTGGACACATCTTGAAATTACTTTTCTCAGACAGAGTCAGAAAACATACACCCTACCCTGTGCTATGTGACTCGCTTCCCCATTTGACCCCGATTTAATCAATTTTACCTGAGCAGTTATATTTGTACTCTTAGTGGTTGACCATAGTTTTGTCCTGCCTCAGGCCCACTTTGCGAGTTCCCATTTTTCCTACCTTGGACCCACCTCATGTCATGAATTTGCTCTGTAAAATTTCCTGGAAAAGGCAGGATCCTTGGCAATCCCTTCAGGACCCTTTCTCTCTGTCTGTCTGTCTGTCTGTCTCTCTCTCTCTTTTTGGGTGCCACTAGAGTGTTCCATTGATTTGGACAGAGCTTTCTTTCCCCTAATAAATATGTTCTGCTCTTAACGTCCATTTTTCCTAAAATTCATTCTTTGATTTTAGAGAACATGAACTCATCCCAGATATCATTCAGGGTGGGAGTTTCTTTCCCCTATATCAGTACAAGTGTAACTTTGAAAAAATTATATATATAAATATATATATATAGTTGGAATGTTGATTTCTTTAAAAATGGAAACAATATTCTTCCACAAAAGAAAAAAATGAAGTTTTTAAAGTGAAGTGAAATAGCATGAGAAAATGAATTGAACAATTTTTTAAAATTTAAATTCTATTTAATTTTATTTTTGCAGTGTTAGAGATTGGATGCAGGACTTTTGCACTGAGCTACATCCACAGTTCTTTTGAAAATTTTTGTTTTGAGAAAAGTTCTCACTACATTGCTAAATTGCCTAGGCTGGGCTCAGACTTGTAATCCTCCTGCCTCAGCCTCCAGAGTGCTGGGATTATAGGTGTGTACCACCATGCCTGGTAAGTTATAAATCTTAAGGACCTACATTAATGTAAAGCATAAGTATTATAAAGATCATGCACATTTGTGGAGAAAGGTGAGAATCCTTAGTTCTGACATTCTGGTTGATGATTTGCAGGAAAGAAGTTAAGCAGGCTTATCCTCAAGGCTGACTAAACATGTGTTCAGCCCTCTGGCAAACAAATCTCAACTTACTTTGGAGGAAAGGGAAGGGGACAGTTAGCTATTTCTCCTCTAATTTGCTAGACTAGATTAATTATCTTTGTGAAAATAGAAATTTGTTGTATTCTTTTTCATGTTTTAAAATTTAATTTGGAAGGAAGTTGAGGTATTACACATTCCCTGTTCTGAAAAAGTGCTTAGAATTTCTGAACAATGTAATTCAGACACTAAGAAATAATTTCTGCTTGTTTCTTTTAAGATCTTTTTTTTTTTTTTTTCCCCCGGGACCGGGGATCGAACTCAGGGCCCTAGTGCTCAGCGGCAAGCACTTAGCCCACTGAGCTGTACCTCCAGCCCTTTTAAGATCTTTTTAAGGCCTTTTAAAGTTTAGGGAAAAGGAGCCGTCAGGGCATATTTTATGTAATGCACTTTGTACAGAATATCCAGGGATGTTTTTCTTCTCATCTTGCAGACAGATTCCAAATATAAAATTGCTTTAGTACGTTGTTTCCTTGAAGAACACAAAGTGACTAATTTTAGTATTCAATAACAGCTGTGTTTTGTGTGATCAATAACTTGGAGTTTAAATCTTTCAGGTTTCAGCTGTTTTTAGTGGTACAGTTGTAGGGTATCACCCTCTAGTGGTAACTATGGCAAATTGAACAGAAGCCTGGGACTTACTTCTTTGCCTAAAAAATTGGATTTTGAACAACCAAGCCTCAGTTATAATGTGTAGTTAACAACATGTTTTGATATTTTTTAGATACTCAGGTTATTTTGGATTAGTTGTTGCTACTATTTTGATTTTTTTTTAGTTTTTTGGTTGAACTTTTTTGTGTTTATTTTTGGTGATAACTTTTCTGCATGTATGTTCATGGATGTGGACTTTTCTACAGAAAGCAGAGCCCTATTTTCAGTTATAAATTTAAAAATTTTGATGCTTTATACACATCTTCTGGCATGAATTATAGGAAAACTTACTTATAAGTTGTTGGTAGGAACTGAGGTTACTCTGCTAGTGTTTTTGGAGGGGGTGGTAAACATTAATATTTTGCAAATAGTATTAAGTATGAATTGATCAAACCTTAAATACATCTACCAATTTACAGAGACTACAGAAGACAAAAGAACATACACCGAGGAAGTGGAAACAGACGTACTCTGTGGGAGATCCTCTCTCTGCCTCAGTCCGACGGTCTGTCTGCCCGTCTGTCTTCTTTCTCTTTCTCTGCTGGAGAGGTAAAGAAGGTCCATACACATGGTATCCAAGTACTCTGAACTACTCTCCCACCCTAGAAATTGTATAGAATATAAAAGCACATTTCTTTGAAATATAAATTGCAAAGGATAAAAACATGAAACTTGAAAATTAAAAGACTTAAATTACTATAGACATTTAGTACATTTGCCTTTATTTGTATCTTGATTAAAATAAGCCCTGTGAAAAAATACATTTGTGACACCCATTCTGCCTCTGCAACATAAAAAACAACTAATGAGAAATTTGAAAATTGATGTTAGATGTTTGTGTTACTAAGGAATTATTTTTAAGTGAAGCAGAGGAGCTTTAATTGGGTTTAAAGAGAAATGATTATCTTTTAGGGATTCACTCTACAATGTCTATAAGTGAAATCCCATGATACCCATTTTGAATTTCTTTCCAAATTCCAGGGAGAAGGGACAGTGGAGATGTGGATAGGGCAGAACTGGGTATGAGTTTAAGATGTTGCTACTGGTTGATACCTGGGAACTTTCTACACCACTTCATCTACTTTTGAGAGTATTTGTTATGCTCCACAATAAACAATAAAATATCAATAAACTGGTTATAGTACCTTTTGTAACAAACTGTATAAATAACCACAGCTTTGTTATTGTTGAAATATGTATATATTTTAAAAACATGATTGGTACATTTTAGATATACATAACGCTAACATTCACCATGGGAATCTATCCCTCTACCTGCTGTTGCTTCTTTTTTCCCATCCTCCTCTGTTCCCTCAAACCCCTCTTCTCCTTATTTACGAAAGCTTTATTTCCAGTTTATGTTTCTATTCTCATTTTTTCTTTTCCCTTCCTTCCTTCCCCTCTCCCCCTCCCTAGTTCTCCTTCCCATTTTAACATTTTTTCCCATTTCCCAATATCTATTACACATTCTGGCCCTTACTTACACTTCTGATTTCTCACACCAAAGGAACTATGCTGTATTTAAACACACGTGTCCGACTTATTTTACTTAAGAGTGTGGCCTCAAGGTGCATCTATTTATCTAAAAACGTCTCAAGCTTATTCTTTATGTCTGAGTAGTACTCCATTGTATAAAAACCCCAGCGTCTTTATCCATTCATTGGTTGCTGGACAGTTACGCTGTCTCAAAGATTTAGCTACTACAAACCATGCTGCTATAAACATGGATGTACATATATTGCTGTGGTATGATTTTTTAAATTATTTTGGGAAGACACCAAGAAGGGGAATAACTGAGTCAAAGGGAACCTATAGTTCTGGCTTTTTGAGGACTCACCATACTGATTTATACACCAACCCACATTCCCAGTGGAGAAGGGTTTCCTTTTCCCCAAAGCCCCTCCAGCATTTGTTATTGATTGATTTCTTGATAACTGTTTCTGGAGTGAGATGGAATCTCAGTGCTGTTTTAATTTATATCTCTCGAATGACCAGTGATGTTGGACTTTTTTTCATGTGTTTATGAGCTGTTTGTACTTCTTCATCTGAGAAGTGTCTATTCACTTCAGATCCCTAAGTTTTTTTTTTGTTTTTGTTTTTCTTTTTGAGACAGGGCCTTGCTATGTTGTTCAGGCCGGCCTTAAACTTACTTCTGTATTCAAGGCTGGTCTCTATTTCACAGTGATACTCCCGCCTCAGCCTTCCAAATGCTAGGATTACAGGTATATGTCATCACATCTAGTTAGATGCCCAATTTTGGATTGGATCCTTAAATGTGTGAGGGGGTCTGATTTTTTTTAGTTCTTTACATATTCATATTATATACATAAATATTTGTACATTTTTAGTTCTTTTTTAGTTTTTTTGTCTGAGGAACAGGTGGCAAATTTTTTCCTGCTCTGTGGATTTTCTCTTCATCTTCTTGATGATTTCTTTTGCTGTGCAAAAGCTTTCTGATAAGATGAGACCTCAGTTGTTGATTCTTTATATTTTCTGTATGATGGGGATCTTGTTCATAACGTCTTTGCCTACACCAGTGTCTTCAAGAGTTCTACTTATTCTCTCTTCCAGGAGATTTAGTGTTTCTGTTTTATTATTTAGACCTTTGATCCATCTCAATTTTAGTTTAGTGGGTGATGAAAGACATGGGTGTAGTTTTAGTCTTTGGCATGTGGAAAGTTGTTTTTTACCAACAACATTTATTGAAGAGGTTATCTTTGCTCCAGTGAAAGTACGTGGCCCCTTTGTCAAAGATAAGATGGCCAAGTGCACTTTGAGTTGTGTCTGCATCTTGTAATCTGTTCCATTGATCCTCAGGTCTGTTTTTTTTTTTTTTTTGCCAATATCATGCTGTTTTTATCACAGTAGCTTTGTAGTATAATTTCAAGTCAGGAATTGTGATGACCCCTGCCTTACCTTTGTTGCCCAGAATTGCCTTTAATATTCTAGGTCTCTTTTGGTTTCAAATGAATTTTAGGATTTTTTCTAATTATGTGAGGTATACTGTTGGTATTTTGATTGGAATTGCATTAATAAAATTTTGGAAGTATGGCTATTTTCACTATATTGGTTCTTTCTATCTAAGAGCAAAGGATAGCTTTCCATTTTCTGATGTTCTCTTTGATTTCCATTTTCACAGAACTGTAGTTTTCAGTATAAAGGTCTTCCTTTGTTAGATTGAGTCCTAGGTATTTCATCGTTTTGGATGATATTGTGAAAGCTTTTGTGTTGTTTCCCTAATTTCTCTCTTGGTGAGTTTGTTATTGGTGTATATGCACGCTATTGATTTTTTAGCATTGGCTTTGTGTCCAGCTATGCTACTGAATTTGGTTATTAAATTTAGAAGTCTTCTGGTGGAATTTTTGCAGTCTTCCATGGAAAGTATCAGGTCATCTGCAGATATTGATAATTTAACTGCTTCCTTTCTTATTCCTACTACTTTTATTTCTTTTGCTTGTCTAATTGCTCTAGCTAATGTTTCCAGAACTATATTGAATAGGTATGGTGATCGTGGACATCATTGTCAGATTCTTGATTTTAGAGTGAAGGTTTTCAGTTTTTGGCTACTTAGTATGATATTTGCTATTGTTTGGCCATAGCTGATTTTTTTTTTATCAGATTGAGATAAAGACTATCTATTCCAGTTTTCTGTAGGGTTTTTTTTAAAAATCATAAACAGGTGTTGGACTTTATTGAATACTTTTTCTGCATCTTTTGAGATGATAATATGATTTTTGTCCTTGGCTCTGTTAGTATGGTATATTGTACTTATTGATTTGTGTATGTTGAAACATCCCTTCATCCTTGGGACAAATCCCAGTTGGTCATGGTGTGTAATCTTGATGGTTTGCTGCATTTCTGTTTGTCAGTATTTTTTGAGGACTTTTGTGTCTATGTTAATTAGTGAGATTGGCTTGTAATTCTCTTTTTCAGTTGGATCCATCTCTGGTTTATGGTATCAGAGCAATGCTTGCTTCCAAGAATAAATTTGGGAGTATTGCTTCCTTTTCAATTTCATTAAAGAGTTTGAGAAGTAGCAGCAGTAGATCTTCTCTAAATTTCTTGTAGAATTCAACAGTGAATCTGTCAGGACCTGGGCTTCTCTTTGTTGATAGGTTTTTAATAACATCTGCAATTTAATTGACTGATATTGGGTTATTTAGAATTTTTATATCCTCTTGATTCAGCTTTGGTAATTCATATGTACCTAAGGATTTGTCCATTTCTTCTGTGTTTTCTATCTTAGTAGAATACAGGCTCCCCTTTACATTCACTTAAGCATGTTCTACAAGCTAGTTTGTGGTCTATTTTGGAGAACATCCTGTGTGCAGCTGTGAAGCATGTGTATTTTGATGCCATGAGGTGGAACACTCTGTAGACACCTACTAAGTCCATTTGTTCAAAAGTTTGGTTCAGTTCTGATTTTTTTTGTAGTTGATGTATTTGTGACAGTGGGGTACTGCGGTCTCCCATTATGATTGTATTAGTCCTTATTTCATTTTCCATGTCTGTTAATATTGCCTTATACAACTGGGTGTGCGTATATGTATGTATTATTGTTACCTCTTTTCTTGGATTATTCCTTTACGAGGATGACCTTCTCTGTCTCTCTTGGTCAGTCCTGGTTTAAAATCCACTTTGCAAATAGAATAGCTACCACTGCTTTTTTCTGGGTTTCTATCACATGAAATACTGTTTCTCATCTTTGACTTTCAGTCTATGAATTTCTTTTTGAATTAAATGTGTTTCTTGTATGTAGCATATTGCTGGATCTTGCTTCTTGATCCATTCTGCCAACCTGTGTCTTGTGATTGATGCATTGAGATCATAAATCATCTCAATTGATGAGTATAACTGATTATATATATTCTTGTCTTTTTTTTTCCTTTTGCTGGATC